>JADLZN010008809.1:0-136888 GCA_018155175.1 Sinocyclocheilus anophthalmus | reverse complement strand
TCTTGTTTATTGAATTGTATTGTATTAAATCAGGATTACATTTACAAACTCCTTTCAAAATAATTAAAAGCTGGCACTCATCTTAGTTCATCTTGATCTCACATTTATAATCAACGAAGCTCTCTACACTGCACAGTGAATCTCTTATTTACACCCTGTCTACAGTTTGCTTATGAAAGGATTCGTGAGATACAGTATGTCTGTGATACATTACTCAATGCTGCAGAAACACGTAGAAAGCTTTGAAGTTCCCCTGAGCGCAATCACAAGTATGATGATGATCGGGTCAGTCGCATTGGTGCTCCTAAATATTTTTTCATAGTAGTTTTCAGTCGCAAATGGTCGCACTGTAGAGCCGTGCAGTTATGCGGAGTGAGATTTTATACTATGAGATTTTTACAATCAGGTGCAATTTTACATTCTTTACTTTTTCCATCCCTCGCTTTCCCTGTTTCTCTCTCTGTTTCTTTGAGTACCATTCTGTCTTCTTAATTAAAATAGCAGTGCCTCCCTAACTGATGGCACTAGTTGGTGAAAACAGTTATTAGTTAGTAAACAACTTTGTAGTGAAGCAGTGAATGTGCAGATGTCCTCATTGTCCTTCAAACATCGAAGCACTACAGTTTCATTCAATTGAAATGAAATGCATCACAATATCATCTGCATGTGTGCAGGCATCAGTACAATATTCACAGTGCCCCAACAATATTCCAATATTCCTGTGTCCCAACAGATTATGCATTTTTCATATTTTGCCTTTCATGCAATGAAATCTGTGGGGAATATCTGAAAAATGTGTACATATACATAACAAGGTATTACATTTGAACAAGATATAAACATTTTTACTTAGTGGATGATAAAACAGAGAATAAAATCCCCCAAAAATTATTGATGGAGACATCCAAGCCATATTGAGAAACAAAAATATAATTTTTTATTCCTGGCAGCCATATATCAATGTGCAAAACCATTCAGAACACATTTATTTCTATAGCGCTTCATACAATATACATTTTTTCAAAGCAGCTTCAGGGTAAAAACGAAAGTGACTGTTAATATTGTAATATTCATTAACTATGGAAAGACTTCAATTTCAGCAGACAGCAGCTTTATAGAAGACAATAGTGTCATTATTCAGCTCAGTTTTATTTCAACATTGATTCAACTTTGTCCAAAAACACTGTCAATGTTGCAAAGTTGATCAGTTATGAAAAAACTCAATTCAACTACATACTATAAAAAGTGGTAACCTGAGGTTTTTACTATTTCTTCCTGATTTAACCCATAAAAAGTTTTATTGGTATAGGTCGGTTCAGTGATGTTAAAGGGGTGGTTCAGTGGTTTGTTTCTAGGCTTGATTGTGTTTATGAGGTTAGTCGAACATGTGTTACTACTTCGATTTTTAAAAAACGTATTATTTTTTTCACATAATTTACTTTTATTCCACACCACTCTATCCCTTCTCTGAGAAACGCGCTGATCAATTTCTTGCTTTTATGAAGCCCCTCCAAATTGAAAAAGGTTAGAGAAAAACGTACAACATGGTACAACAGTAATACCCATTCTCTCAAGAAAAAAACTCGTAGTCTTGAGCGAAAATGGAGAAAAACTAACTTGGAAGTTTTATAGACAGGCGCTAAAAGCTGCCAGGGCCGAGCATATACACAAACTCATAGAAAATAACCAAAACTCCAAGTTTTTTATTTAGCAAGTGGCTAATTAACAATACCACTCCACCTCTAAATATTCCCTCACAGTTTTATAGTAATGACTTTATGAATTTCTTCCCTGATAAAATAGATAACATCAGAAATAAAAAAACTACATAACAATGTAGATTCTACAGCGTATAATTCTTCAGCTTCATTCATCGCACCAAAATATAAACTGCAGTGCTTTACAGCTATATGACAGGAAGAGCTAAATAAACTTATCATTGCATCTAAACCAACAACATGTTTTTTTAGATCCTGTACCCACTAAATTATTTAAAGAGTTGTTACCTGTAGCAGAAGAACCACTTCTCAATATTATTAACTCGTCGTTGTTTTTAGGTCACGTCCCAAAAACATTCAAGATCCACAACTAGATCCTAGTGAACTGGCAATTACAGACCCATTTCAAATCTTCCTTTTATGTCTTAAAGTTTAGAAAAAGTTGTGTCTGCTCAATTGTGCTCCTTCCTGCAAAAAAAAATGATCTCTATGAAAAAGTTGTGTCTGCTCAATTGTGCTCCTTCCTGCAAAAAATTATCTCTATGAAGAATTTCAGTCAGGTTTCAGGCCGTATCATAGCACAGAAACTGCACTTGTAAAAATTACAAATTACTTGCTTCTTGCGTCAGACCAAGGCTGCATCTCATGCTAGTTTTACTTGATCTTAGTGCTGCGTTTGACACTGTAGATCATAACAATCATAGATCAATTACCAAACTTAACAGGTATTCAGGCAGGCTTACGCTGGTTTAGATCAGGGGTGCCCAAACTCGGTCCTGGAGGGCCGGTGTCCTGAAGAGTTTAGCTCCAAACTCAGTTAAACACACCTGAACCAGCTAATCAAGCTCTTACTATGCATACTAGAAACTTGAAGGCAGGTGTGTTAAGGCAAGGTTGGAGCTAAACTCGGCAGGACACTGGCCCTCCAGGACCGAGTTTGGGCACCCCTGGTTTAGATCCTACCTGTCTGATCACTACATTTTGTTAATTTAAATGGGGAGTCATCTGAATTATCACCAGTAAAATATGGAGTGCCACAAGGATCTGTCCTAGGTCCTCTGCTATTTTCAATATACATGTTGCCCCTTGGTAATGTTAATAGAAAATACGGGATTAGTTTCCACTGTTATGCTGATGATATTCAACTGTATATCTCAACAAGACCAGATGAAACTTCTAATTTATCTAAGCTAACAGAGTGTGTTAAATTTAAAAGATTGGATGACCAATATTTTTTCTCCTATTAAATTCGGATAAGATAATGATATTACTTACTGGACCAAAAAAAGAGTACACAGAATCTCTTGGATTCAATTCACAACTAGATGGGTGTACTGTTACTTCCTCTACAGTCAAAAACCTGGGTGTTGTATTAGATAACAACTTGTCTTTTGACAATCATATTTCCCATGTTACAAAAACAGCATTCTTCCATCTTAGAAACATTGCCAAGTTACGAAACATGTTACCTGTTTCTGATGCAGAAAAGCTAGTTCATGCATTCATGACCTCTAGATTGTAATGCACTGCTAGCGTAGTTGTCCTGTCATCTTCAATAAAAAAAAAAAAAAAAAAAAAAAAAAAAAAAAAAAAAAAAAAACAGCTACATGTATCCACATGCAGCGGCTAGAGTCCTTACCAGGTCAAGAAAATATGATCATATTACTTTTTTTTGCTGGTCTTTTACGTTTATGCTGGTCATGTGCTGGCAAAGGACATACCTAACCAGCATATGCTGGTTTTTTCAACAGGGTATATATATATATATATCTATATAATATGCAAATGATCAATTACTATGATTTTAATATGATACTCCCAAGATTTTTCAAAGTATAAAATGGAATACTACAAAGAATACTAATAATAAATACCATCTTGCAGCATTTGTTCTCCGACGACATATTAACATGCTAACAGCACAGAACACCGCTCACATTCTCTAGTTTGATAGTGGCATCTCTGCTAGTAAAGATGGTTTTGCACAGCAGAATGTAGTGTGGTAATTGTCATTATGTGGCAATGGCATGAATTAAAGGGCAGCAGTTAACGAAATGTTTAGATTTGGATGTAGCTAATAGTGTTAAGCAGTATTACAGCAGTGCTGAAGGAGCAGAGCTTCATTCCAGTCACATAAACTGTCGAAGGAGAATCCTAAGAACATTACGTTCTGTAGTCGCTGAGAGCATTCGGGGAATTGGTTATAACACACTCGCTGCTTATTATGTGTGTTGATAAAAGGTAAACACCAAACGTAATGAGACCCCCCTAATAAACTCAGTCTCGGCCCACTCAGTCTCACATTGCTCATTTACCACACTTGTTTACCCCCAAACAACCTTTATCTGTGCTCCTCTGTCCTCTAGGATTAGTCAACGTCTTTTGTGTCTTATCTCAGATGTGATGTTATCAAGACCCTGGGAAATGCCAAGGGGGTGTTTGGTATCTCTGCGGCGGCTGGCTTGATTTCAGTCACAAATGGACAGAGTTTCCTCTTCCATTAGGAGTGAGAGCTGATACTGAACAACAACATCATGGCCCATTGTCACCATATATCAGCTTCACTGAGGGACTGCTTTCAGAGACGAGATCTTATCCAGCTGTGGTCTTGGCTACGTAATTACAGAAATCATCTTCTTGTTATTGACTATATCAAACAAACTAGATTTTTGCTATAAATAGCAATCGATTAACAATTTTTTTGGGATTAATTACATATCAAAATTTGCTACAGGATGAGTTCTTAAATTTTATCTGTGGTGGTCTGTGTTCTGAATGTGGTTTCTATTGTGTTCTGGTGGTTGCTAGGCAGTTACTTGGTTGTTCTAAGTGCTTACTAGGGTTTTCTGAAGGGTTGCTAGGTGGTTATTGAGTGGTTGGTAGGTGATGGTCAAGTCATTAGAGTTCATCCTCTGTGATAATCAGGTCTCTAGACAGGTCTCTCCTTCAGTGTAACTCTATCAGACTATTTTTCATATTTTCCTTGTCTGCCCGTCGGATCATTTTAAAGTAATAGCATCTCTCTTCAACAAACTGTGCCATCATTTATGTCCACAGCATACGGACACAAAAATGTGCACCATTAATAAAATAAATGTTGTTGCCTAAGAGCTCATATATATATATGAAACACTGTCCTCTGAGCTGCATTGCTAATTGACAGATTTGACAAGACAGACTTTTGGATCCCTTCAGACATGTCAGTGATGCTACACTGTATAAATATTGCAGATTATATGGTATCTGTATCTCAGCAGAGTGAGGAAAGAGTTCCTTGTTGATCTCCCACGTTTGTGTGTTGTAAGACATGACTGTATTCACCCAGTCCATTTTACTCTGCTGCCCAAAACACTGAGCTCCATATTTTGAAATTTCCTGCCTTAGATCAGTACGTTTTCTGCGTTTACTTGCTTCCGTAAAACTTCCACAAAGTGCATTTCTTCTCTTTCTATTATTCTCTTTATTATTATAATCTTCCTGATGTAGAAACTTTTGTGAGGTTGTGCAGATACCCAGAGTTTTATGTAGCCCAAATCTTGCACTTTAATATGTACTTCTTGTACTTTAATGTGATTCAAAGTTCTGCTGTGATACATATAGTAATATCTGTAGGCTGATGGGAAATGAGTGGAGATGAAATACATATGAAACAAGATTGTATACAGCTTCAATGAAGTGACTTCATGAGATGTATATATACATATATACAGTATGTATATATATAATATTTGTATTTTTATTTTCTAGTGGCCAAAATTAATTACTAAAAACAATTGATAAAAAAATAGACATGTCAAAAACACAAATCTACATAAAATATACAAATAAAATCGAACTCAAAATAATGTATTACAATAATGTATCAATAACATGTGTACAGTCACCCTAAAAGGTATTTGAATACTGTTTTTGTCATCGCATTCAATAACAAAATATCAAAACAAAAAAGTGCAGTTCTCTGAACCATTTTACAATGACTTTATAGTGAATACCTTACAGTGAAAATTACTCTACTACACGTTACAAATCACCAATTCCAAAACAACTTGAGTAAAAGTCTTAGAGTATCTGATTTTAACAGTACTTAAGAATTTTACTTGTACTAAATATAGGCTCAAAGATGCACTAGTCAAAGAGACATGCCAGTCAAAAACTGTAACGTTGTGGAGAAGCTGCAGAAAAAAAGGCAGAGGCAAGGATCTATGTGCTGATGTTTAGTGGAAAACTTAGAACAACAATAAGGCAAAAACCAAAAAAGGAACAAATAAACAGAATGAGACTGGCAACGATAACATTACATCAACAATCACAAGGAACTAAACGAAATAGGCTCTATATATACACAGGGTTAGACAAGCTTAAAGTCCCCCTGTAGTCAAATATTTTATCCCTTAAAACTTATCTTTGATCATCAAAATTACATATTTAAATGTTTTTTCTTGTGAAAATAATTTTCTCATGCCTTAAAATAGCTTGAATGTAACTCTACACCCTTGCCTCATTTACTATACGCTGATCTATGAATATGCAAATGAGTCCCGCCTCCACTCAGTCACACCAGCCAGATCCTCCTGATCCACTGAACTGTAGTAAACACAAAACAATGGCATACACGGATAATGACTGATAAAACGATCTTTTTACTAGCGGACAACTACAGTGAATACTGTAACATTCGTTAAAGTTACTTACTTGACGATGTTGTGTCCTAAAATGCCTTGAAGACCCGAATGCAGCCGTTTGTGATTGTTAATTCGAGCCCGCGAGCATACGCGTGTGAAGTGCAGACGCTGCTGCGGGAGAGGTGCGTCTGACTCCGGGCTACTTTTACACTGTTGCCATGGGTTATAATGCAAGTTAGCGGTTCTAAATTCACATTAAACCACAGCTTCATGGGTTTTTTGCTCTGATTTATTTTTGGTTTTGTGCTGGTATTGGTATATTTTGCATGCTAGTGATAGGAATCGATCCCTTGATGTGATTGGTTATTGGTTTGTGACGTAGCAAACCGAGGGCTGTTTCAAACCGTATTTCTGGGTCAGTCTTTGGGAAACTACAGTTTTAAGGAGAAAATACTCCGCAATGGTGTTGATTAATAGATTGGCACATGGTTTGTCTAAAAGCATATTAAAAAAACCATAGACAAATAAACAACATAAAAACTTGATTTTCACTACAGGGGGACTTTAACAAGATAAGACACACCTGGGGAGACTAATCAAGGGGAACCAATGAACAAACGGACTACAAACTGACTACAAACAGCATGGGTGAGAGGAAGTGACATAAAAGTCCAGGGCAAGGCACAGAGAGCATGAAACACAAACAAGAAAAAGTTGATTTGTGAGGAGAGCAATCACATTTATTTTCAAAAACCAGTATAATGGATAAATAAAATAATGTTAAGTAAAAATTAAAAAGTCTAAGCTTTCTTGCAGTGGATGTGCTGGTTTGGCCTCATTGCCGGCTGCATTCATGTCCTCATCTCATATATAAAACACATCTGATTCACAAATACTTGCTAAGGAACCCGCATTCACATAAGGTAGCCTTGTTGACAAGTTTGCGTGAGTAAGGGCAAAACGCACAAGACGCAGTACTTTCAGTGACCTGTAATAGGCAGTATCACGTCTTTTGTAGCAGAAATAAACTTCTGCAGAAAAAGATAGGTTCATGCAAAATGTAATGTGTAACTGCAACACTCATTTCAAATGTAGTGGAGTAAAGAGTACAGACACTCATTCAAAAATGTAGTGAAGTAAAGAGTAAAAGTTGCTAATATCTTTGATACTTAGTACAACTACAAAGTACCCGAAAAGTACAGTAACTAACTACATTTACTCCAATACTTTACACCTCTGCTTAAGTGTATTAAACATTTCTTAATGTGATAGAATAATAAATGCATTTCATGCAAAAAAATAATAAAAAATCTGTCTGATATAATTTAGTGCAAATGCAATACAACTCTAAAGCACAGCATGCAGTGATAAAAAGTAACCTTCAAAAATGAAGTAGATATATAGTATAGATATTACTAACTTGGAAGCCCTGCAATTTTGAGAAATCTAAAAAGCTCTTATCAGGCTTTCTTCAGGAGATTCCCACAGTCAGATGTATTGTACAAATGCAGTTAAGAAGGTTGAGTGGCTGGCAGCAAACCACTGAGATTGGGTATTTTGAAGGTAGTTTGAAATGCTGTTATGATGTTTGTTTCAAAAACAGGTCAAGATATGTGAAGCTTTGCTCTCGACTTGCACAGACACCACCACTGCGGTATTTTGCCGTGAAGTCTGATCCAATATAGGCTATATTTTGTTTATGCATGGAGACCCAAAAAAAAAACTCATTCAAATAATTGTTTAGCCATGTTGCTCTGATTATGTAAATTGATTCTGCTAATCTGGCAAACTGGTTTGAACTCTTGCATTCATGTATCAGACAGACTATACTGTGTTTGTAAGTTCTTGCATCATGTTTGTTTTGTTTTGTTTCAGGAGTGCAGATAGTGGATCTAGTCGGCAGGCTGTTAAAGGAACAGTTCACCCAAAAAAAAAAAAAAAAGATTATGTGCTGAAAACTGACACACGCTCAGGCTATGCAAGATGTAAATGAGTTTGTTTCTTCATAGGAGCAGATTTGGAGAAATGTAGCATTATATCACTTGCTCACCAGTGGATCCTCTGCAGTGAATGGGTGCCATCAGAATGAGAGTACAAACAGCTGATAAAAACATCACAATAAAAGTAATCCACATGACTCCAGTCCAACAATCAATGTCTTGTAAAGTGAAAAACTAGGGTTTGTAGACAGACCCACCATTTAGGTGTTTTTGCATTAAAACATACTCCCAGTTAAAATATGACGCTAAAATATGAGACTTCTATATAATATTGCTTTCTCTAGTGAAAAAGTCATCTTGTCGGAATCAGGAGAGAAATATGCACAAATCAAGCACCATTTACAAGCAAAAACAGTTCAAAACAAATCGCACAATCTAGGCAGGAGTGTCCTGGTATAAGATAATTCACCATAGTCATAAACGTCCGTATCGCATTGCCCACACAATTACTGTAATTACTTTTCTTGGAATGAGAAAAAGGCTATTTGCAAGAGCATAGTAATGGCTGCCAATTTGCTTGTTAATTGCAAGCGATGCATTTCTCTCGAAAAAGGCTAGTCAACAACCGATCCTTAATATGCTACACTCATTTAGGCGCCACTTCTTGAATTTCAGCTTTAGACACCCACTTCAAACAACGTGAGGATTTCTGGACAAATGATTCTTGCTTTTGATGTTGTGTTTGGTAATTCAGAATGCGTTTAAAAGACAAATAGGGTCTTTGGTTTTCCACTTGTACCATGCAGAGAGGCAAAGAATGCTTTGAACAACTTTATTTTGGTCCTTGGTTTGATCCCCAAAATGCTGATCACAATTTCAAAAGAGTCTCTTCATTTTGACATTTGCTGCCTCCTCCTTGTAAGGACACATTTATATTGAATACGCTCCCTAATGAGTAAAATCATGCATTATCCAACAACACTAATTAGACTACAAGGTTTCCCTTAAAATAATCCATGAATAAAATCAATAATGAAACTCGGGTTGGTTAAGAGCTGCTATTTTTAAATATAATTTATGTTTATATTATGAATAATGTGTCACTTATTTCCTGAAGTTCACTTTATAACTTTCAAACACGAGAAGTATCTGAACAAGTACATTTTCCTGCATTTTAAAACACACATTATATTAGGAAAGTGATTTCTGGCCACTGTTATTGCACAATGCAAAGCCTAGTTACAAATTTCACATATATACTATAAGAATAAGTCAGGGATTTTGACATGTTGATCAGCTTGTGTGTGTGTGTGTGTGTGGGTGTGTGTGTGTGTGGTGGGTGGTGGTTGTGTGTGTGGTGTGTTTGTGTGTGTGTGTGGTGTTGTGCTGGTGTGTGTGTGTGTGTGTGTGGATGGATGTGCACTGAATCCAAAAGCTTTATTACATTTGGAGGAATGTGCACTATATACCTGTCAGGGAGAGTCCAGCCTCGTCAGGCCCAATCATCTCACACACCCGTTCACAATCACCGGAATACTAATCAGCCGCACCTGTCACCACCTCATCAGCACCAGCTTAAATGCACAGCCACTGCAGTCACACTTCGTCTGGTCTTGAGTTCACTACGCTACTCCTTACCTGACTCACTGAACCTGGGCGCCATCCTGATACCGTCCTGTCGCTGTGCCATCATCTTCAGCCCGATCCACAAAGGAACCCATCATCACGTGAGCCCGATCCCTTCCTTTCCATAGACTGTTGCTCTAACCCGTTTGCTCTCCATCTCTCTCTCTCTCTCTCTCCCAGCACCTGTTCAATAAAGCTCTGTTTACTTTATCTCTCTGTCCCTGGTCTCCTTCTATACTGTGACAATACCTATCTTCCAATGCTATAGTACACAATGAAATACTGTCAACTTGACCTTTAATTTCCGATGTGACGAATGAACCAGAAATAAGTTTTTTTTTTTTTTTTTTTCAACATATTATTTGATTGCAGGGTTAGTATAGATAGCCTAAAACTTTCGTACTTTGAAATGAAGTGTAAAACTGAAATATGAAAAATAAAATAAAAACGTTATTTGATTTCCGCTAACAAGCATATTTTCATTTCAGTTAAGTGAGCTTGGTGTACTAAAATCTAAAATTAAATGGCAATAAAAAAACAATAGACATTTAAAAATTACAAAAAGCTAAAACTACCAATAAAATGAGTACCTAATTAAGAATATCTAAAAAAGAAATCTAATGAAAACTTAAAAAAAAACTATATTAGCATCTTTATAATCTAAAAAACACGGTTTGCTTGGAGCCAGTGTTAATTATTTGTTTTTTAGTTGTATTCATATTTAGAAATTAGCTTGTTTTGTTAAATGTTTAATAAATTTAGTTTTTGTATATAGTACCTATCACATATGTTCCATTTATTTAAATTTTAGATTTGTTGGTATTTATAGGTAGTAATTTAGTGCTTAACTTTGTCAGTTATTGGCAAGTCGACATTTTCTAACATTTTGTAAGTTTGAAATTTTTCATCTAATAATAATATTTTTTTTGTTTGTTAAATTCAAGTTTTTTTATTTTTTTATGTTAATGATTGTTACCCTGTATTGAACTGCCAAAAGTTTTTTTTTCTCTCAATTTTATTTAAAGTGGCAACATATAAAGCAATTTTATTTCAAAGATTATAATCAGATGCCAGTACTGATTGAAACAATTGTTAGTTAAAATTTCATGTATCATATAGATATTATATATAATAATATATATCTACCTGGATATAGCAACACATTTATAGTACACTTTGATTTAGTAGCTAATACAGGTTTTGGGAAACTATTTCTTACTTTTATCTGTTTTACTTTTACCTGTTTTATTTTTCACTCTCCGGCAATTTTCAATCTTCCATACTTCTCACTCATGATAAAAACATGCTGCAATGAAACATATGGCCACCTCCAAGCTCAATACACTGCCATCCTGTAGACTTGATTATCTATTTTCTTTCCATGGAGGTGTGTTTACACAACAGCCCCTTATTGTATTTCTTGATCTTATCCCATGGCCTTTTCATTTCCTGTTACCATCTTTCATTTCATCTCACTGGGAACCAGTGTCTCTGCCAGGCCCGTGTACGGCTCAGCACTAAATAGCATTTAGCTACAGAAGATCACGTTTTGGTCCCACTTTATATTAGGTGGCCTTAACTATTATGTACTTGCATCAAAAATAAGTACAATGTACAGTTGTGTTCAGATTGTGATGCCACACTGTGCTGCTATTGAGGTGTGATTCGGGTAAGGTTAGGGACAGGTTTGGTGGTATAGGTAGGTTTAAGGGTGGGTGGGGAACTGTGTAATATGTTACAAACGTAATACAGAAATGAATACAGATGTAATTACGATGTATTTTTAACATATAAGTACAAGTAAAACATTGTATGGACACAATAAGTGCTTGTACCAAAATTAGTAATTTAAATGTAAGGTACATTATTTTGTTAAGGCCATAATATAAAGTGGGTCCAGTGTGTTATATATATATAATATATATATATATAGATATACCGTATGGACCGAAGATAGGACAATGTTTTTGTCTGGAAAACATCTGAAAAAAATCTGTGGTCGTCTTATTTCAGCCTGGTCTCATGTTTATACGTAGGTATTAACATTTACAAGCACAAAACGTACACTTTTGTACGTTTTTAATCATGCTAAAACGTACAATTTAGACGTATTTCAACGTTTAAAACTTACAAATCGCTACGTATTTTTAGGTAAAAAAAAAAAGTAAAATATTTACGTATATTTTATATAATTAAGATATTCATATCATTTTATCAATAAGCGATTTAGAATTTTAGATCCCTTAACCTGCCCCCAAACCTAAACATACCCATTTTATAGCGAATATGCATTTTTAACATTTTATTAATACGCAATTTAGATTTTTAGACCTTAACCCTTGCCCCCCCCAAAAAAAAAAAAACTAAAAAAACCCTTTTTAACCTACCCATTTTATAGTGAATATGCATTTTTATCATTTTATCAATAAGCGATTTAGATTTTAGACCCCTTAACCTACCCTCAAACCTTAACCTACCCATTTTATAGTGATATATAAAGGATATAAAACGCAAATGACCGAAATACGCAGGAAAATAAAACTTTTAGTAACAATATAGCATTAAAATATATTTATAGTCGCTAATTCCACTCCTACCAATAAGCCTAAACATTTCTGTACAGTATAAGAAAAACATGACAGACAGATAAATGCAATTAACGTTACAATCATTTATTTATTGCAAAAATGTCAAAAGTAATCCAAATGACGATGCGTTGCACCCGCAGTCCTCTCTGGTGGAATACAGTAGGTTTGTGTGATCCAGAGCAGAATTTATGTTGTTAATCGCTGAAAATATTATCCAGATAATTTTCCCGATCCACTCCGTGAACTCGCGGCGCATCATTCAAACACACCTCACCAGAAACATGGCATGTCGCAATCTGTGACGAATGCAGGCGAGAGCCAATGAGCGTTCGATTATCCTGCCGTAAAACCTGTCGTTTGAAGCGGCAACATTTGAATTTGTAAAAGAGCGCATCACGGCAGCACAGACTTTGCTGCTCACGGTCACTGGACTCGCTGCTCGGGATGGAGAAGCAAGCAGATCGCCAAATAAAGGCTTGGATTTGGGTCTGTTCCTCGCAGTCCTATGGATTCGGAAGATTTGGATTACAGCGCACTAATAAAATTGTTTCATTTCGCAATTATGTTGCGTTTTTGGTGTATTTTATAGTTCTATTGTCAGTTACAGCATGTCGGAGAAAACGCCTTTTTTTGGCCCATGACAATCAAAGTAAACATTACATGACAAGTAAAGGTTAAACGATTGCAGAAATGTTATTTATTTTAAGGTTTAAAGTGAAGTCGTGTTTAACATTATGTATAGGCATGTTCTTGGAAATGAGCTGGCAGCAGAAATCACAACAAAACGAAATGTTATAATTTCATAAGTAAACGAGTAAACAATTTAATAATGCAATTGAAAACAAGTTAATTCATATGATAACTAAAAACTAATAAAATTAATGCCGCGATTTCAATATTCATAAGGATTCATTTTTAGGTGTCAATACGTCAGTTTTGTACGTTTAGAGGCTGAAAATACGTCAGTATTGTATGTTTTAGTGCCTGTAAAAACGTAAGTAAATGTACGTTTTATAGAACCACATTTTACGTAAAATACATACGAATTATCATGAGATCACGTTGCATAGCATGGAAAAGCAATTGAGAAACAGTGTCTCTTCCGTGGCTCAGTACGCTTTCAACACGTTTTTTCAAGCAAGACACTGTATGACATTCACGTTTCATGATTTGACTGATTTTTACGTAGAAAGGGCGACAGCGAACCGTATTAAAAGAAATGAACATTCATGTTTTCATAACTGCTGGCCAAATTCAAAAAAATTCATCTTTGAGAGCACTGGTGTTTCCGGGGCCCTACGCAGCTTGCGTACTTTGCGTATAGGGAGGATCGGCTCTGGGCTGATATAGCATAAGTAGAAGCCTCTCTGAGGAAATATAAGGGTTGGCAGAGAATTCATTGAATTTGTTGTACATATGATCCCATGGAGAAATAAGAGGAGATGGAGAGGATCGGGAGGGAGGTTAGCGAGCAAGGGTTAATGCAAAGGGCTGGCTCCGTGTCAAGGGATTCTGATTGGAAATAATGGTGCAAAAGCTTCAATTTGAGGCGATTACACCGAGGTGCTTTCAGATATTTCCCTTCATGTCAAATCTTCAGCCCTCTGTCAGCGAGGACTATCCACATTTGCTGGTTTAAAATTATTAGCGACTTCCGCCTTTCTTCCCCCAGGAATCCCGCAGAGAGCGGCAAGTAAGTGTATCTGATAGTGTTTCCAATCTCCTATCCCGCTCTCTCAGACAGTGACATTCAGAAGCGGTCAGAAATGAAGAATGTACGTTGTCATGGTTCAGTAATTACTAAGTATGGCCATAAAGGACTGGATTTAAGAGCAGCCTGCTTTGTGCCAGCTCTCCTCGGGAAGGGATTTTGTCTTTTACTGTCAGCGACACCACAGAGCGAGGCGCTCTCGTGGTTGGAATGACACTTGCTGAGTTATAGATGTGTCAGCTTGGGTTGGTCTTCACAGGTGACATTTCCAGTGTGGCACGGTGGGTAAAGCCCATCATCTGTCGCTGAAATCATCTGCCGACAGCGAGAGGAATTTACTTAGAGCTGCTTCAAGTGATGCTTTGCTCAGGGGCTCAGAGTTTGGCCGGTTGGTTCCTCCTGGTAGATTGCACAGATACACCATAAAAAGGAGAGAAGTTGTGTATCCTGATCAGAGGGTATTTATTGGAAGCTACATAAAACACATTGATATAGATGCAAGAATCATCTGTCATGTGGCACAACAAAGGTGATTGGCTAAACAAAGTATTTCATGAGCCGAACGCCCATGATGGAAGAATCCAGGTCACACACTTCTGAAGCTGCATGCACCGCTTCAGCAGGTTCCATTGAGATGAAATTCTCTTAGCATTTTTGCCTTGTTTTTCAGTATAATATCTAAACATTTTTAAAACAAGATATATTTACTTTAAATGCCAAAATTTCATATTAGATATTAGATTTTCTTTCCAGCAGAATTGAATTAAATATAATAGGTTTATGCTTAGAACAAGAAAAACTATCTGCAAGTGGGGTAAGAAAATCAAACATTTTATATTACAGATATTATATTTTAACACTATAAATATTCAAATTGATATATGTATTAATTGCTTTGCTTTATTATTTATAAGGAATTTTTTCTTGGTAATGAAACTTCCAGTTCGGACATTTAAATACATAAAGACACATTAAAAAATTAAAGCATAAAAATACAAAAAAGTATAGAGACACAGTTTTACAGTAAGTTTATAGATAGATAGACAGCTTCTTCAAAACATATTTTGTGTTCTGCACTAGAGAAAAAGTCAGAACGACACAAGGGTGAAAAAATGATGACAGAGGTTACATTTCTGCACAAACTACCCCTTTAAGTGTCCAAACACATCTTGAGGCCTTCATACGGTATGAGAGATTCTGTGCAAACATGTTTGAGTTTCTAAGGTCCACAAAGCGAAGAGTTTTGGAGTGGACCAGTCCGATTTTCACTCACTGATTCTAATCTCTGTCCCTGATTGGAGGAGTCAGGCTTTGATTTCCTGCTGTGATTCTTTCTTTTTCCCCATTTTCCTTCCTCAGGATTTCTTTATCGCTCAGTGCTTTGAAGTGCCCTCAAAACCCAGGCGCATGTGGGTCAAATGAAGCAGATCTCATTTTGTGGATGGCAGATTCTCTTCTACCTACACACGCTCACACTCATGATCGCTCACGTCTTGATACCCCATAGACTTGATGATTACTCTTACTTTTGATGCCAAGTGCCCCCAAAAAAGTCCATCGGCAGGCTTCATCACTTTTTCATGGGCAACCTTTCCTTGTTGCCCGTCAGTCGAATTGCCAAATACAGGCAGAATTTCCATCGTGACCAAAATCTTCGGCGGTCAGACAGTCGCCCCGCATCAGCATCAGATGCCATCACCCTTCAAAACAACCGACTCCTGTCCATGATATAAGACACCTGATATCTCCGGTGTCCGTTATCCAAAAAACCGATCACAGAAAAAAATGAGAGGGGGGATTTAGTAACTGGCTCACTTCATCATATCTCCTCAGAGGCCTGGAGTTACAGATATATCTACAGGCTAGCAGACAGGATACAAATCATACATCGGCCTTCAGGGGTAAAGGGGGTCATTATAAACTGGCGGATATGACGTGGAATGGTTTTCTGTGTATCGCTGGGAGAAAAGGATAATGCATGTAAAGATGTGTGGAATAAATAGAGGCCAACAAGGGGGGTTATAGTATTCATTTTTCATCGTCATTCAAAGACTATTAAATATATACAGCTCTGTTCCAAAACCTAGGATGCCTATACTGCCTAAATAGGAAGCATCCTAAATAGGCAAACATTGCATGAACCCTTCATGGTGAATTAAGACAAGCTCAGTGAACAACAGCCAAGAGGACAAAGTGAGAGAAAAGAAATTTATAAATTAATTTATATTATTGTATGATATACAAAAGCAATTATTGCTAAAATATACTCACTATAGTCTACCTCACTATACTTTGGAACAATAGTCTATTCTTAATTAGATGGATTGAACTGTTTTGATCTCTTTTTAATATTGTATGAAATACATGATCATTTATAATCAATTTCACTTGCAGTTCACTCTGGGATTGCCATATTTGCAAAATATACAAGCATTGCTGCCTTAGTTTTTGGCCTAAAGAAAGTAAATAGTTCTTGTTGGCTGCTTGTTTTCACCATCTGGCAGGAGTGTAGCATTAATAGGCAGGTGTTTTATGAGCTGTGTGTCTTTTGAGAGTGTGATAGTCATCTTTTTTGTCTTCACTGAGATGTTATAGTATTTTATAATGCTCTGAATGGGTAAGCAGCTCACTAGGTTTTGGAAGTCGAACATAGTTAAAACTTTTAAAAAGAAACGGGAAGAATCACGCTGCAGGGCGTCTGGTTATGCTAATCTAAAGTAACAGTCCCTTTGGAGCAACCTGAGGTTATGTTCCTTCCTCGGGCATGCAATGATGACAGGAAAACTCACTAACTCATGCCTACTGGGGTTTGATCGAAAGATCTTTGGGTTCCCAATTCAAAAGTTTCAGTGACCACTTTCCCATATCTGTTCTGACCTTTATTTTGACCCAGCAAAACATACAACAGAGCTGGAGTCATGACTAGACCTTCAATCCAGGCAAAGGCCACGACCTCTTGGTTACAGAAATAGCTAGTCTCTTCTAACAAACTGAAATTTAGAGCATTTATTTAAAATTGTTTTCAATGTTAATTCGATGTTGCCATTTTCCCCCAAAATTACAGTAAGAAAATAATGAAATTTTAAATAAAAATAAAAGTACTAATTTTTAATATCTTCATTTATTATACTTTTTTATGTAAATTGATTCTTAATTATTCAAATAAATCTTTGAAATAATCTTAATTGAAATTACTAATTTTCTTTAGATAATGTGAACTACCTTAGTTTTTTAGTATTCACCATAAAAACATTAAATAATCTAAAATCAATTAATATTTTTATTAACTGAATAACCATTTTGATTTTATTTGTATTAAAATTTTCAAAATAAAATAAGTTTCAAAATTAATCAAATAATTACTGTTTTTAATTAATTAACTTTTTCTTTTTATTATTTGAAGGACAATCATAATGAAAAAATCTGAACTATTTACTTGGTATTTAATGAAATGTGATAACTATTTTTATTTTATTTCTATTTAAATTATTCAAAATTAATTAAATAAAATGACTCCAGGACTCCAAAACATTATGCATCTGCATTATGTATTTCAGAGCTTTTGGTATATTCAAACCCTTTACAGGCAAGTATCCTGGTGGAGTTGACATGCATAACCAGTCACAAAAAAAGCTGATGTATTCCATTTTCTTAACGTGCCCACACACAGGACGCTCTTTTAAGAATGCTAAAAAAAATAAAAATCAGCTGGAGTGAGAAAATGGAAGAACCACACATGCCATAACTTCAGCCCAGTCTGAGGGTGAAAGTCTTTGGTGTATAAAACAGGAAAGATGTCTTCACAGTGGAACATCTGTGACAGCCGGAAAGATAAAAAGAGTGAGCCTTGAAGCATCAAGTGTTTTCCACAGTCAAGCGTGCACATTGTTTTGCATGGCAGTTCCCTCAGCCAGAGTCCTAAATAGAGCATCTTTCATCACAGACAGTCAGACAGCCGTGTGTCTCCATTGCCCTCTGCTGGACGCTCACTGTAACGACATCCGACATCCTCTTTCCCGTCCTCACCTTGCCAGAACAGATAATTTTATCTCAGTGAGCAATCGGGTGTGTGGAAGAAGGGGAATTTATTATTATATCAAATCAATATGTAATTCCAGCCTTGATTTTTTTTGGGCTGGGATGAATGTGAGATGGCTTTCTTTTGTCGGGAGATAAATGAGCTGTCTCTTGGTCACTCCTTCAAACCAGGCCTGGGGACAAATCCCTAAAGACAGCAGAGGGAAGATCTGTGCATCGACGGTTTCCTGATTGAAGCTGCGTGCAAGATCACAGCAAACGCTACAAGAATTTGGTGCAACAGCTAAAAGTCTGTTTCCTTCCATTTTAAAGGAGGGTGTGTTTGAGAAATGCCACTCAATACAAAAGATTGTTCAACTCTTTATCGTGGTGATGTTTTCTTTTGTGTAAAAGGAAATTAAAGCATGTATCTATATAGAATGCAAGCTAAATACATCATTTTGTATCACTACTAATACAATGGGTTTAATTTACTCACACACACACAAACACCTATCTAACCCAAACTATCAGCAATTTTGATGGACGTGCTGATTTGAGGCTGCAAATACACATTCTGTTTCAGGCCTTATTTTGAAATGCAGCATCATGCAACTGATTCACAAATCATCATCCTACTGCATGACAGAGAACATTACAGATTAATATTACTAGCAAACAAATATTTCACTGTCACAAACAACATAACATAAAGTCAACATAATTTCCTGCTTATAAAACTTGTTCTAAAGTTTGTGTGCGTGTGTGTGTGTGTATATATATATATAATATCTCTCATTATCTAGATTATGATATATATATAGATATATAAGTTATAGTAATATCACACTCATAGCTGTGCGATATGGCTGTATATCAGCACGGCTGTGATTGGGCCATAGACACAAGGCCACAGGGAATCACAGCATGCTGATATACAACCATATCGCACAGCTACGATATGTGTGCACAAGCAAATACATATAAATAGACAACACCAGAGTGTCTTTTAAAACTCCTCTTTGTGCAGAACTACTTCCTTCCGCCATGGATTCAAATCACTGTTTGACAGTTTAACAGCTGAGCCCAAGCCTTCGTTACTAATTTGTAAACGTCATTTTAGAACTAACGAAGGAACGTCGAGTTATTAAAAGCATATTGTATTGTAATTCTGCATTAAAAATCTCACTGTATTATGTAGAGTATAGTATTGTGAGAGAGAGATGGACTGAGCGCGTGTGATTACCTGCATCTGATCCTCCTATCATCAGCAATTCATTCTTCCTCCAATCTCATAGTCACAAATAAAAGCATTAGTTAGCGAAAGTGATATCATTTGTCAAACTGTTCTTTCATCAATTAAGGGTGATTTCATTGACAGCAATCTTTATTAGCAAACCCCATATTTGAATCAAACACTACATTCTCACCGCCAAAAAGTCTAAAAATATATACATTCCATCACACACAAACATATTATTTATAAGATTAAGGTATTTGTCACCATTACTCGCTGGTGAGAAAACTGCTAGAGGAATGATACAAAGGGTGAAACGGTTGGAGTTTTGTTATCACTAGAATATCACACACCTGGAAAAGGCTCTCAGCTAATCAGATTCGAGAACCAGAAAGAACTGTTGTTGTTATGTTATGTTATGTTATGTTATATTATATTATATTTTATTATATTATATTATATATTATTATATATCAGTCTTTACATATATATTATATATATATATATATATTGCATATACAATGGATTAAATTAATTTTTTGAATAGAGAGAGGCAGAGAGGAGAAGAGCCGTATGAGGCAGCCAAGAGTTAGTGTTGAGTTAACTCTTGGCTTCCATCATCACTTGTTCATCTGCTGCTTTATTATTTCACATAACACACACCTGCTGCTTTCCTCAAGCAACTTTCAAGTACAAAGCCCTTAAAACATCGCAGTACAATGAATTATTACATAATAGAGTGCAACAGCTGGGATTGGGAAGTAAAAGTTTATTCATTTTCTCCATAGAAAAACTGATTTTTAACGACAATCTATAAACCTTTCAAGCCCGACCTGCTGTGAGGCTGTTAAGTGATGAAATATGCACCTGTAGAAGTCGGTGTGATTTTAGTATCATTTTTAAAACAGGCCTATTGTGTTTAATTTCAAACTTCCTGATGACGAACTAGCCTACACTACTATAATGCTGAGGAGAGATTTAACTATATTTTCTGCTACCATGGAAATGGAAACAAAGGGAAAAATGGCCCAGCAGCGGCCAGCTCCCATCAATCACTGTGAGTGACATAATTGAGTCTTTCTACACTTTCAAACTTACTTAAAATATATATATGTATTTTTAACAATAAACAATATATTGATTCAAGAACCATTACAAATAAAATTCAAATAAATAAAAAAGAAAAAACTTAAAATAAATATGAATATTTTGACATAAGAATTTTATATATACAGTGGGTACGGAAAGTATTCAGACCCCCTTAAATGTTTCACTCTTTGTTATATTGCAGCCATTGGCTAAAATCATTTAAGTTAATTTTTTTCCTCATTAATGTACACGCAGCACCCCATATTGACAGAAAAACACAGAATTGTTGACATTTTTGCAGATTTATTAAAAAAGAAAAACTGAAATATCACATGGTCCTAAGTATTCAGACCCTTTGCTGTGACACTCATATATTTAACTCAGGTGCTGTCCATTTCTTCTGATCATCCTTGAGATGGTTCTACACCTTCATTGAGTCCAGCTGTGTTTGATTATTCTGATTGGACTTGATTAGGAAAGCCAACAACCTGTCTATATAAGACCTTACAGCTCACAGTGCATGTCAGCGCAAATGAGAAATCATGAGGTCAAGGAACTGCCTGAAGAGCTCAGAGACAGAATTGTGGCAAGGCTCAGATCTGGCCAAGGTTACAAAAAATTTTCTGCTGCACTTAAGGTTCCTAAGACACAGTGGCCTCCATAATCCTTAAATGGAAGACTTTTGGGACGACCAGAACCCTTTCTAGAGCTGGCCGTCTGGCCAAACTGTTATCGGGGGAGAAGAGCCTTGGTGAGATAGGTAAAGAAGAACCCAAAGATCACTTTGGCTGAGCTCCAGAGATGCAGTCGGGGAGATGGGAGAAAGTTGTAGAAAGTCCACCATCACTGCAGCCCTCCACCAGTCGGGGCTTTATGGCAGAGTGGCCTGACGGAAGCCTCTCCTCGGTGCAAGACACATGAAAACCCGCATGGAACACCTTAAGGACTCCAAGATGGTGAGAAATAAGATGCTCTGGTCTGATGAGAACTTTTTGGCCCTAATTCTAAGCGGTATGTGTGGAGAAAACCATGCACTGCTCATCACCTGTCCAATACAGTTCCCAACAGTGAAGCATGGTGGTGGCCGCATCATGCTGTGGGGGTGTTTTTCAGCTGCATGGACAGGACGACTGGTTGCAATCGAGGGAAAGATAATGCGGCCAAGTACAGGGATATCCTGTACGAAAACCTTCTCCAGAGTGCTCAGAGTGCTCAGGACCTCAGACTGGGGTGAAGGTTTACCTTCCAACAAGACAATCACCCTAAGCACACAGCTAAAATAACGAAAAAGTGGCTTCACAACAACTCTGTGACCATTCTTGAATGACCCAGCCAGAGCCATGACTTAAACCCAATTGAGCATCTCTAGAAAGACCTAAAAATGGCTGTCCACCAACAGTTACCATCCAACCTGACAGAACTGGAAAGGATCTACAAGGAGGAATGGCAGAGGATCCCCAAAAAAAACTTGTTGCATCTTTCCCAAAAAGACCCATGGCTTTATTAGATCAAAAGGGTGCTTCTACTAAATACTGAGTCTGAATACTTAGGACCATGTGAAATATCAGTTTTTCTTTTTTAAATCGCAAAAATGTCACCAAATTTTTTTTTTCCCCCCCTGTTTTTTTCTGCAATATGGGGTGCTGGTTTTGTACATTAATGCGGAAAAAAAATTACTTAAAATGATTTTAGCAAATGCTGCAAGTAATACCAAAAAAAGGAAAATTTAAGGGTGTCGAATACTTTCCGTACCCATGTAGATTAATATTTACAGTTACAGTACGTTACATTTAGTCATTTTGCTGATGCTTTTATCCAAAGCGACTTCCAAATGAGGACAATAAAAGCAGTCAAAACTAACAAAAGAGCAACAATATATAAGTGCAAATGACAAGTCTCGGTTAGCCTAACGCAGTACACGTAGCAAGGTGTATATATATTATATATAATAGTATATTATATATATATATAAATATATATTAATACCACACCAATACACACAACACACACACAAACAAAAGAAAAACAAGTAGATAGGATGAGAAAAACTAGAAAGCTAGTGTTTGGTTTTGTTGTTGTTGTTGTTTTTTTTAAATAAATAACACAAAATGAAAAATATAAATATGATAAAGTATAATTATAATAGAATAGAAAGTGTTAGAGTTAGAGGTTCAAATAAAGGTGGAACAGATGTGTTTTTAGTTGTTTCTTGAAGATGGTTAAGGACTCAGCTCCTCGGATTGATTTGGGCAGGTCATTCAACCAGGAGGGAACAGTTAATGAAAAAGTCTGTGAAAGTGATTTTGTGCCTCTTTGAGATGGCACAATAATACGCCGTTCACTAGCAGAACGCAAGCTTCTAGAGGGCACATACGTCTGAAGTAATGAATTTAGGTAAATGCGTGCAGAGCCACTGGTGGTTTTCATTAATGCCTTGAATTTAATGCGAGTAGCTACTGGTAGCCATTGCAATTTGATGAACAGAGGTGTGACATGTGTTCTTTTCGGCTCATTAAAGATTAATCTTGCAGCGGCATTTTGGATTAATTGTAGAGGTTTGATAGAAGTGGCTGGAAGACCTGCCAAGAGAGCATTGCAATAGTCCAGCCTGGATAGAACAAGAGCTTGAACAAGGAGTTGTGTTGCATGTTCTGAAAGAAAGGGCCTGATCTTCATGATGTTGAATAAAGCAAATCTGCAAGACAGGGTAGTTTTAGCAATGTGGTCTGAGAAAATCAGCTTATCATCAATCACAACTCCACGGTTTCTAGCTGTTTTTGAAGGAGTTATGGTTGATGATCCTAACTGGATGGTGAAATTTTGATAAAACGATGGGTTTGATGGAACCACAAACAGTTCTGTCTTAGCCAGGTTGAGTTGAAGGTAATGGTCCGTCATCCAACAAGAAATGTCTGTTAGACATGCTGATATCTAGCCTATCGGCGTATCATCTTGGAATGAGAGGTATAGTTGAGTGTCATCAGCATAGCAGTGATATGAAAAGCCAGTTTTCTGAATGACAGAACCTAGTGATGCCATGTTGAAAGAGAAGAGAAGTGAAGTGGTCCAAGAACTGAGCCCTGATGCACTCCAGTAGTTAGATGTTGTGACTTGGATACCTCACCTCTCCAAGATACTTTGAAGTACCTGTCTGAGAGGTAAGACTCAAACCACTGGCGTGCCGCGTGCGTGCGGTTCCTGATATGCCATTTTCCAATAGGGTTGACAGGAGAATCTGGTGGTTCACCGTATCAAAAGCAGCGGACAGATCCAGCAAGATAAGTATAGAAGATTTGGAAGCCGCTCTTGCCAGTCTTAGGGCTTCAACAACTGAAAGCAAGGCAGTCTCGGTCGAATGTCCACTTCTGAAGCCAGATTGGTTGCTGTTGAGGAGGTTGTTCTGTGTGATAAAGGCTGAGACTTGGTTGAACACAATTCGTTCAAGTGTTTTTGCAATTAAAGGTAGAAGGGAAACCGGTCTGTAGTTCTCTAAAAGAGATGGGTTAAGAGTGGGTTTCTTAAGTGGGGTTATACGAGCCTGTTTAAATGTTGAGGGAAAAACACCAGTGTGAAGGGATGTGTTAACGATGTGAGTGAGTGCAGGTACAACGGCAGGAGAAATGGCTTGAAGGAGATGAGATGGAATAGGATCAAGCGGACAAGTAGTTGGATGAGTTTAGAGACTTCTGCCTCAAAGAGTGGAGAGAAGGATGAAAACGAGTGTTTGACAGTTTGTGGTGTGGCAAATTGTGCACTGAGGTTTGTAGTTTTATTAATGAAGAATGTGGCAAAGTTGTCAGCTGTTAGAGTTGATGAAGGAGGGGGAGGAGGAGGACAAAGGAGGGAGGCAAATGTTTTAAAGAGCATGCGAGAGTTAGGCGAATTGTTAATTTTGTTGTGATAGTATGTCCTTTTAGCAGTGGAGACATTAGCAGAGAATGAAGAGAGGAGTGATCGATATACATTAAGGTCAGTAGTATTTTGTGATTTGCGTCATACTCTTTCTGCAGCTCTGAGCTTAGAACGATACTCACGGAGAACATCAGATAGCCAAGGGGCAGAAGAGGTGGTACGAGCTGGCCTGGAAGACAAGGGGCAGACAGTGTCTAAACAAGACGTAAGAGTGGAGCAGAAACTATCAGTAGCACGGTTAACATCAAGAGATGATAACTGTTCAGGGGAAGGAAGCAAAGATGAAACCATAGCAGATAGCCGGGAGGGTGAGCGTAGGTTACGTCGAAAAGTGACATGTTGGGGGTATGTGTTGTGTCAGGAACCATGTTGAGGTTAAGAGTGAGGAGGAAGTGATCCGAGGTGTGCAGTGGAGTAACCAGCACATGATCAGTGGAGCAGTGTCATGTGTAAATAAGGTCCAGTTGGTTGCCTGATTTGTGAGTAGCCGTAGTTAACACTCGCTTGAGATCAAAAGAGGCAAGCAGAGTGTGGAAGTCTGCAGCCTGAGGTTTATCTAGGTGGATGTTGAAGTCTCCAAGCATAACTAGGGGAGTACCATCCTCAGGAAAGTTTGAGAGCAGCACATCTAATTCTTCCACGAAGTTACCTAGTGGTCCTGGGGGTCGATAAACAACTATAAAATGGATTTTAAGAGGGTGGGTAATAGTGACTGAATGTGATTTTCAAAGGAGCTGTTAAAAGCCAGGGAAGGTAAAGGAATACATTTCCAATTATTAGAGATAAGCAGACCAGTACCTCCACCTCTTCCAGTCAGACGGGGGGAGTGGGAAAAAGAGAAATTATTGGAGAGTGCTGCAGGTGTAGCATTGTCCTCTGGTTTGATCCACGTCTCTGTCAGGGTCATGAGGTTTAGTCTTGAATGACTAGTAATAGATGTAATGAAATCTGCTTTGTTTACAGTATACTGGCAATTCCAGAGACCAATAGAAAAAGAAAGTAGTGTATTAGTAGACATAGGCAAAGTGCGCAGGTTGTTAGGATTGTGCTGCCTACAGTGTGTGATGCATGGTTTGCGAGTGGTAGTGATAGTAGAGATCTGGAAACACATAGTAAGAATTGGTTATAATAACTGAAAACAGAAGGGGAACAAGTAGTAGGAAAGAGATTCAGAAGTGATACTTATGTGTCTTGTCGGTGTCCCTGCTCGGTGGAGTCGAACGGTAGAGTCAATGGTCTTTACACTCTTCGGTCTTCACACGAGGAGAGCTTCACACAAGGGCTGCCGCGACCGCTGCCGCGGTATACTAAGCTTTTTATGTTCGTCTAACAAAACTCAAATTGAATTCAGCTGAACACACTTTCCTGTTTATCACAACAAATGGCCAAGCAAAGCGCACGACACTGACAAGGTATGCGATACAGTACAGAGACCAAACACGATTTCAGCACGTCTCCACAGTAAACAAAACAAGCGTTTCCTAGCAACGACAACTGCGCTAAACACTGAGACAAGCAATAAATACACTTACAAGCTGCTTTAAATTTCTGCTGATTGACTGCTTCTCACAAAGAATATATATATATATAATATATATATATATAGATATATATATATTACAGTATAATATATATTTTTAAAATTAAGAAAAAAAGTTTTGCTGTATAGTATTTTTTGATCAAATTGAATTTTCTGTTTGTTAACTATAACTATAGTCTATTGACCAACTGATTCATTGATTCATTCAAGTTGTATGGACTTTTATGGTTATTTTAAGGTGCTTTCTATTACTTTTAGATCTTCATTCATCCATCCAGCCATTGTAACTGCATGGACAAGACATTTGTATTCCACAGAAAAGAGAAAGTCATAAAGGTTTGGAGCAACATGAGGGTGAAATGGCAGAATTTTCAACTATTCCTTGAAGAAAAAGAGCTGAGTAAATAAGTAAAATGAGCCTGCAGTAGTCAGAGAATCCCTTATTCTGAGTTTCTAGGGCTTTTTTTCTTTCTCTCGCAGGGCCGTAAATTGCAAGCCCAGTGAAATAGACTCTCCCATTTGGAGACACAAGTGCATCGTGGCTGCTTCTCAATTACATTCACCCAGTCAAGGGTAACAAAAAGTGTTTTCGAAGCAGAGGAGATGGTATAGCTCTGTCGTTTACCCTGAGGTGACACGGAAGGGAAGAAGCATCATTCGTCTTGCGCCTGCCAGTGTGGAAGACACATCCTGTCACTCTGAAGGGGGTACATGGGGGAGACAGATGTGATTACTGTACTAAAAAATAGAGCGTCTCACGCTCTCAAACAAATGAGCGCAAACGGAGGCCCTGCCAGAACTTCACTTTTCTCTTTTAAAGTGAAGCCCAGCGCAGCCAAACTTATTTGACACTGTCACTGCATTTAATGCTTTAATCTTTGTTGACAGTAGTTTCCTTTACATTGACACTTTCATTCTAAATAGATTTAAAGGAATAATTCACCCAAAAATGAAAAATCTGTCATCATTTACTCTCTTTCAAGTTGTTCCAAACATGTATATTTCTATCAGCTGTTAAACACAAGAGAAGATGTTTTGAAGAATGCTGGTAACCAAACAGTTGACGGTAGCAGGGGTGGACTTACCCATTAGGCAAAGGTAGGCGACCGCCTTGGGCCCCCAAAAGCCAAGGGCCCCCTAAAATGCTTTTCATATAGGAGATGCGCATTAAGCGCGGACACGCGAACGTTTGTTGTTTACGGTGTTTATTACCACGACAACTGTCCGAATTGAACGTGCTTTTTGTGTATCCTGCTTGAAGGAGATGAAAATATTATGCATCTGAAGCTGTAATTAAATATTGAGAAACAGTGTGTATTATATGTTTATAATTGTTTTAAATGC
Organism: Sinocyclocheilus anophthalmus; assembly: GCA_018155175.1. Classification (NCBI taxonomy): domain Eukaryota; kingdom Metazoa; phylum Chordata; class Actinopteri; order Cypriniformes; family Cyprinidae; genus Sinocyclocheilus; species Sinocyclocheilus anophthalmus. Next base: position 109,544 of record JADLZN010008809.1, on the reverse strand, counting down.
CTCTTACTCATTTATGAGTTTTTTTGGTTGATATAATCTTTAGGTGTGTAAATGTATAATTGCCTTTTCATCAGTTTTTCAGTTTTATTTAAATTTGTAGTTAAAATAACTAAAAATACATTTATTTTAAAGTTTAAAATTAGACTGCCTTTGCACACAGGCTTATGCTGGTAACACGTCAGTGGACTTTCCTCGTCAATATAGGTTATATTTTTTCACACTTTTCTCATTCTACTGTATATTTCTGACGTTCCAAAAGCGCCTCCTACTGGAAGAGAATGAATGTTTATTTTCAATAATCCAGTCTGCAGTTTTTGATCAATGCGAAAATCCACCCACATAACCCCGTTTTAAATTAATATAATAATGTATAAGTCTGACGCTCAATTGGGAGGTTTATCATTTTATAATTTATTTTGTTTTTGTGAAAACCTGTATCTCAACTGTAAATCAGTTGCTATTTTGTTGTCTACATTATGAAAGAAAGACATTATAACATGTACATGAAAAATTTAGAAACATTGGACACAACTATGGGGCACCATTGTGCAGCAGCAAGCTTCACAACAAAAAAGGAACCTCAAGGTTGATTTTGGAAAATGTGTTCAAATGTATGGGGCCCCATTCCTATATTTTGTCTAGGGCCCCCAATTCACTAAGTCCGCCCCTGGACGGTAGCCATTGACTTCCATTACATGGGAAAAAATGCTATGGAAGTCAAGCTACCGTCAACTGTTTTACAATTGTTCACTGACTTTTCACAGACGAAATCTAGACATTTGAATAGGAATTTATACGCTTAGGAATGTCACGTGAGGGCAAAAGAATTCCCTGCACAGATTTTATATTTATATACACGCATTATATTCAATTTCATCGCCGAAATTCACCACGTTGGCCAACAGAAAGCTGCTTTGAAAGTGACTTCTGCGTGAGCTGTGCTTCATACGTTGCTACAGAAAGTAATGGACAATCACAGCTAACAGGAAACGTTCCCAGAATGTTCTGGCAAGGTTATCACCTCAAAGTTATAACCAAATATTCTTCCAGTAATGTTAATAGAACATTTGTTCAAAGTTATCTGGTCTATAATAACGTTCTCAAAATGTGCAATATTTATTTATATATATATTTGAAACTTTTAAGTTGCATGTTCATCTAACCTTTTGAAATATTAATAATTATTAGTTTCAGATGGTTAAGAGAACATTCAAAAGCATCATTTTTGAACATTCAGAGAAAATTCAGAAACAGCATTTTCGTAACTTAATGGGAACATTAGCAAAACTTTTTTTTGTTTTTTCTGACAGACCTTTTTTGCCCCACAAAACCTAATAATAAATAATAAGACAATAGGACAGAGAGAGAGAGAGAGAAGAGAGGTTGCCTTTTATAATTTCCTTTTTTATATATATATAATTGTAAAGCTTAACTTTGTACCTCCAACAAGACAATGAAAACAAATTGTAATGAATAACATTATGTAATCCTAAATGAATAAATACATTATTATACTTATTATACACCTTATTATACACCTTTATACATGATTGAATATATACTATATTTTCAAGGTTTTAGAGTGTTGCTTACACATGTAAAACTCAATGCCAGGGTATTTTAAGTGGTTGCTAGAACATTGCAATGCAATTGCTATAAGGTATTTAGGGCTGTTGCTATGGTTTCTAGGTGTGTTCTTATTGAATCGAGTTAAAACGGTCCCACCCTAAAGTCTCCCTATGCTGTTGGCTGCTCAATGATAGCCTTGAATTCAAATGCATTGTCAAGACTCCAGATTATCATATGCATCAAAATAATGAATTATGTATTTTTTTGTGGTACAAAGCTTGTAACTTTTGGCAGATGGCTTCACCGTAAGCGCCACTGACCTTCGGTTTTGAGCTCTTTTAAAGCGAATGGCTCCTGACTGTTGTCCAGGTGATGTTGCCAGGAACATTACAGAATCTTGCGTCATGCTCAGAGTCGAAAGGCAGACCAAATTGCAAAGTTGCTCAATGTCTGCGGAGAAATCCAACTTTAAACGACAGAGTGAATTGGCAGAATAATTGATTAAAATGATATGAGGGTTGCATTATTAGGAAAAGATTAATGTTCCAAAACCTAGTGAGCTTCCTACATGTGCAGCATTTTAAGGCATCGTAAGTGTGTCTCCTATGATGCCCAAAGTCTGTTGTATCCTTCACAGGGATGGCAATCCCAGAATGCATCTAAAATTACAAACAACATTAGAGAACAATTCATTATAAATAATCAATGACTTTTCATTGCGAGCTTGAACTTGAAACTCTTCAGTGCCAACTTAATAATATTATTCTTATTCAAATTTTATTATTAAATTATTATTAAGGCACTGTGTGTGTGTGTGTGTGTGTGTGTGTGTGTGTTTGTGTGCGTGCGTGCGTATCTATATATATATGTACTGTATATCATTGTCTACTTATAATAATAGTAATGTATCAGTATTACTTAATGAAATAATTATAATTATTATATTAATCGTTATATTAACACATACCAGTTTAGTAATGAATTACAGAAGCATTTAATACCTTTACTGTAAAATGGATCATTATAGTTTATCGATTCAATTCCTTGATTCATTCAAATAAATGATTCACTGATCAAATACATGACCCAATCATTTAACGTCCTGCTTCTTCTGCTGTTCGTCAGCAGAATGTTTTCCGACTCTCTTTTATAAAATAATGTGTTGTCTACTTCTATTGGTTATGTTTATTATCAGTTAATATTTAATTTTCTTGTTTTTGTGACATTTATATTTATTAATAATTCTATGACAGAAACTAGTTTCAAAGTCACTTCCCCAACTCTGTACCGCACTGTAATCTCTTTTTTGGACTTTCGATATATTTTGACTAAATTGTGCAGCAGTAAAGATAAAACAAATATTATTATTATTATGCCCTTCTTGACAGACAGATTCTAGGAGTCACTTCCTCCAACGGCACATTTTCAATCATGCTGTTTAACATTCACAATCTCTTTTAATTCACCAGTCGTTGGCCCCCATTAAGCACTTTAATTGGCTTCAGTATGCGACCAGATCAATCACAGACGCCATTTTACATGTACTAAAATCAGAACACACCTAATCACCAGGTATGAATTATTAAGCAGACGGCAGAAGTGGTTGATTGAAAATTTAAGTGAGACTTCAAGGCAATTAAAGATGCAATACAGAGCAGATGAGTCCACTGAAAAGAGACAGTACAGCCATTAACTTTTGTGGTGGAGACATTGTCAAGATGAAAGCACTTACATGAAGAGATTCATTTGGATGGTCCTTATTATTCCCTCAGTCATATGAATAAAACATCGAAAGTAGAAATTAGTGGCAGAACTTTTGAGATGATTTGTTCATGATTTTTTGGCCCAAGAATCCGAAAGAGAGGACTGGACTTATGTGTCATGCTTTTGCTTATTAAAGTTTGGCGTTTTATAGTTGAAAGTGCACATTTTATCTCCTCAACTGAATCCAATTTGGATGCTTTATGTGCTAGTAAACAGTACCAGCATTTTGACTTCTGTTCAGTCACCTTTGACCTGTTTATTTCAGTATTTTAAGTCCAAGAGAAGATACACATTTAGGTTTAGCTTACAGCAATAAAAAATTATGCTTAAAGCATTCAGGCATAAACTATCATTAAATATCATAAAATCTCAACTCCAAGATTGAGAACATCTGCTCTATGGGAGGATGAGAAATGTTCAATGTTTTGCACTATTAATAATAATATGAATAATTCATTACATTTTTCTAGGCACTCAAAGCGCTTTACATTGTCAGGGGGTATCTCCTGACTATTGTACTTGAATTTAGATATGAAACGTGTCACATCAGATTTGATGTTATTAATGAAATATCATTAAGTGTCTCGTAATCAAACACATTGAGGCAAGTTTAATTATGAGCATGTTTAAGAGCTTTAAGGGCTGTTTTAGAGCATTGGAAAACAATGTGATGAGACACCATTATCACTCAGAAATTGATAGCCAATTTCACAAATAATTACAATGAAACAGCAAGTAACACATTGAAATAAACATGAAATTTTGTAGAAAGACAAGTTGAAAGTAGAAAGACTGAAATAGCATTTTCTAGTAAAACATACTCCAGTAATCTTTGTTTTATTTGCCACTTTGGTAATAATTTACAATAAGGTCTCCTCAGTTACTGTTGGTTAATGCTAACTTAGAAAAATACATTTGTTACTGTTTATTAATATTTGCTAAAGTTAATTTATAAAAAATACAACTTTACTTTACTGTAGTTAACTCAGGTCCATTAAAAAAATATTGGCAAATTCACCTTTTTTTTCCAATAATGTATCATGAAAGGTTTAAATTAATATTAAGTAAGATTAATAAATGCTTTAGAAGTATTTTCATTGTTAGTTCATGTTAACTAATGAAGTTAATTAATGGTAACCGATGGAACCTTATTGTAAAGCGTTACCTCAACTTTTTAGTGTCCAGTGGAGGGGAAGATTTGTTTACATTATTTTTTTTTTTTATCAAGCATTTTGTAAAACAAAAGAAAAAAAAATGTTTTAATTTGTTGGGTGAAATCAATTAAAACGTGAACATATTATTTGCTCATAAATATATTGTGCATTCATTGTCATATTTTCCTGTTGCAACAGATGCGTTTGATTTGATTAAATTGGGTTATATATAATATTTATATACTTTTTTTATATTTATATATAGATAATGTATCTGTATACATTAGTGCAGCTATCATACTCCTTGACTGCTGAAAGTGGCTTTTTATGGATTTAAAAGTAAACACTTGAAGGCACTTGAAGATATCAGGATATCTGCTGAGGATTATGTGATAATAATCAAACGCATCTTGTTATACATGTTACCAACCTGCTATCTGAATTGTCAAAGATACCTGTCTTATCTTGAGTTTTTCATGTGCTCTTCAGAGAAAAAAAAATGTATGTGTTGGACACAACATGTGTATGTGTTTGGTCAAAGTCGACCGAGAATCAGTTTTCTCTTAAATAACCTGAAGAGATATTTATTTTAAATTACATTAATGCATTTGACAGATGCTTTTATTCAAAGCGGCTTGCAATGCATTCAAGCTACACATTTAATTAGTCCAAGCAATCATTGAGAATCTAACCCATGACCAGCATTACACTAACAAAACAAAAAAAAGTACTACTATGTTTTTTGGATAGGTACCATTCACCACTACCTTGGTAATCACTACTACCATGTAAATTCTACTCTTTTATTGTCTGATGATACTTTACTATAGTACCGGTGACAAGTAAACCTGCAAGATTGATGATCATTGGAAAAATAGCTGAGTTGAGCTATACAAGATGCAAAGCATTTGTCACACTACAGCTGCTGCAGTCCTCCTGTGAGAAAAACCTCCTAGTTTGTGAGATGATAGATATTGATTTAGATGTTAGTACAGCAGCATGCTATGGTAAATCTGTCTAAATGAAATAAATTAAGGCGAATGAGCCAAAGCTTCAGACAATTTATCATTCCAAGCCCTCCATCTCGCTTACTGAGGCTGCTGCTGCTGCTGAAACAAGTGTCTAACATGTACAGTGCATGAGTTAAAATCATTTACAATGTGAGTTTGTAGTCATAGTCAAAGAGTGGGGCATATAAACCTTCCACAGAACATGAAACAAGGCAGAATGATTATACTCATTATATCAACAACCAGTCAAACGTTTGGACACATCTATGATTTTCCACAGTTAAGATAAAGCAAAAGCCGATGACCTTCTATCACATTTTGACTGAGGCAGTGAATGCTCATAAAAGCAAAAAATACGTATTAATTGAGCACAATGAATTGGTAACATAACTTTTAAAACAATTGATCGGTGGTTGGATTACAAGGCAATTGTGATCTTTCAGACTTCAGTACCCAATAATGACCAGAAGAGGGGGCCATTAAACAGAGAGTCATTCCCACAATAATCAATGGAAAACTGTGGCCAATGTGTATTAGACAAAAACACATTTATTTCATAATGTCATAACGATATTTCATAATGTGTATGTGTTTTTTTTTAAACATCAAAAGGATAAACAATAGAGATTTATTTTCACTTTTATTTCATTAAAAATACAGCAAAAACAGTAATATTGTGAAACATTATTACAATTTAAAATAACAGTTTTCTATTTGATTATATATATATTAAAATATAATTTATTTCTGTAAGTCAAAGCTGAATTTTCAGCATCACACTCCAGTCTTCAGTGTCACATGATCCTTCTGAATTCTAATATGCTGATCATATATTATCAATGTTGGAAACAGTTGTGCTGCTTAATATTTAGGTATTAAAGTTTTTGGGAAACTGTGATACTTTTTCAGGATTATTTGATGAACATAGTTAAAAAGAACAGCGTTTATTTAAAATTTACTATTTTGGGTCCCACTTTATATTAAGTGTCCCTAATACCTGTGTACTTACATAGTAACTAGATGTGTACGTAGTATGTAACCACAGTTTAAGTACACATTGGTACATAGTATCTAAAGCTGTAATATTTCTGTAACTACACACATGTAACAACCCTTCAAATGGTTTGTGTAAGTAAAAATGTGTAACAGAACATATATAACTACATTTTGTAACAACAATATGTATAAGAGTAATTGGAACAATTTGATCCAGGGGGTAGAGATGGGTAGGTTTAGGGATATGTAAAGTGGGAGGAGTTGGATATCGAGTTGGAGTTGGTGCACCATTGTAATACCAGTGTACTTACATGGTATCTCCTCAGGAACTGTCCACTTAATATTAAGTGTAACATTCTGGACACCAACCAAAATTTATATGTAAAGCCTAACTTACTTGCCTCTGCTGTGTAACATCAGTAATAACGTGGTAAATCCATAGGAATTGTTTACTTAATATAAAGTGTAGCACTTTCTTTACCAAAAAGCACTGTTAGTCCTGTTACACATTTGTATTAACACATACCATTCAGTGGGTTGTTACATATGTGTAGTTACACAAACATTACAGCTGTAGATACTATGTACCAATGTGTACTTACACTGTGGTTGCATACTACGTACTCATCTAGTTACTATGTAAGTACACAGGCATTAGGACCACTTAATGTAAAGTGGGACCCTCTTTTTAAATTAAATGCTGTTATTTGTACCTTTTTATTCATCAAAATTCTGAAAAAAAAAGTATCACAGGATCTATATATATAATTATATATATTATATAGATATATATATATATATATATAATACGTATATATCTATATTACTTAAGCAGCAAAAAACTGTATTTTCAATATTGATATTAAATCAGCATATTATAATGATTTCTAAAGAATCATGTGACACTAAAGACTGGGGTAATGACATTAATTCAGGAATAAATTACATTTTAAGTATATTAAATAGAAAACCATTATTTTAAATTGCAATATTATAATTTTTTGTATTTCTGATCAAATCAATGCAGACTTCTTTAAAAATAAAAAAAGCAACAACATTACAAATTCTACTGATACCAAACTTGTGTGTAGCAACTCAAGACAATAGTTATTCAATATAAACTCCAAATATCTGCATAGAATTTACATGTTAAGTGTGTGCTTAGTGTCGTACCGGGTCTTTACCACTAGTGGTCAAATAACGCTTCGCTTCTACATGAAATCCGCCAAAGATTTCTACAAATGCCAACTCACACCAGCACAAAATGCTGCTTCCTTTTTACAATCATTTATACAACAAATGAAGCTTTTTTATGACTAACGGGAAGATAATTAAACCAAAGTTACTCAAATTTAGAGTCGAATGTGCAATACTTAGGCTAATTGTTTTCTACCTGTGTTCATTTGAAACACTGTGTTCAACGTCTCGGATAGGACTTTTTTTTTTGTAAATTTCGTCCTCCAAACTAAAATGTCACTATTATGTATGTATGTTTGTATGTATGTATATATATATATATTCTTAACTGAAAGTTTAATGTGTTGCTTTAGGACCAGGCAATAATTCAGGTTGGGTTTATAGATTATAATTAAATAGCTGTTCTTCTTTTTACCATGTTTTTTTTATTTTTATTAATAGATATTTAATATATAGGATAGATATATATATATATTATATATCTTATATATATATATATATATATATATATGTTATGTATATGTATATATATAATTATCTATATAATATTAATGTGTATGTATGTATTATATCATATATATATATATATATATGTATTATATATATATATATATTATAATATGTATGTACTATATGATATTATATGTAGATATATATATATATATATATATAGTTATGTAGATATATATCTCTATATATATATATTATAAATCTAATATATATATATATATGTGTGTATTATATATATATATATAGAATTATGTATATCTATATATTATGGTGTGTGTATGTGATGATTATATATATACTATATCTTTATAATATTATATATATATATGTATATATTTATAGTTATATGTGTGATGTATATATCTATATATATATTTGTATGTGTGTGTATGTATATATATATATATATATATAGTATATATATAATATATATATTCTATTTCCAAATATTTTTTTGTATGTTTCTTTAATATTGCATGAATTGTTTGTGTTTTCTTTCTAGCCATTTCAATTATAATAATATTTAATTGATTATTAAAAAAAAAAAAAAAAAACTTTTACACTTTTGTGTTTAATGTCAACCGACTTGGATGCGGTATGTAAAAATAATAATAGTAACTTCAAAACTGACATATTAATTTATTTTCAAGTTGTTTACTGTTCCTCTGACCAAAATCCAGTACAGAAGCTTTAACCATTTTGTTTTGATGAAGTAGATCAAGTGTGCTCTAGTAAATGACATCTTCGCATGTGAAAATCTATGCAATATTGTAAAATAATGTTTTAAACTTGACGTTTCAATTTTGTTTGCTTGTTTATGATGCACTGATTATAAATTGTTTAGAATATGTTTTCATAAAACAATGTTACAAATAGCCTCTTACTTTGATGTTAAGTTTGATCTTAAAAGGGGTTTGATGTGTCTCAGACCTCAAACAGAACATAAGGATTCATGGGAGGATCATGGGATCGTTCCACTTCTGGAAAGTGTCCAGTTCCTGTAGTCCTCTGGAATGGACTGGAATGCTTCTGACAAATGGTGGCTGATGACGTTGCTCTTCAAAGGACATGCTTATGGTGTTCAAAAACATGTCTGATCGCAAAATGTTCCTCAGTTATGAAACGTTAAAGGCTGAATATGATCTGGAAATCGCTGATAAGGGTGGATTTCTCATTGGCTCGAAACTGATAAACACTGACCAGCTCACTGTTGAGTCTCTGACACAGAGATTGAAGTGGGATGGAGGGAGTTCAGTGCCATTCTGCTGCAGATTGAGAGGAATTTTAAAAACCTTCATGAGAAACAAATCAGAAATTTGACAATACATTTGAAAATAATAATTTGGGGAATGAAAGTAATAGTTTTGTTGTTGTTGTTGTTTTTAAATGGAGCAGTTTATTAACCCCTTAACTGTCACCCCCCATTTTTTAAAATAGGCATGAAAGTGCACTATCCAAATGTAAATTGTTGTAATTTATGAACACTTTGGAATACAGCCCTAAGGTTGGTCTCTTTTTAAAGAAGACAATCAGCAGATGATGGCAAAAGTGGAATTTCTTTTAAAAAGTTAAAGTACCAAAAAGTTACAGAAGTTAAAATTTATTGTTAATAAATAAAGTTATTCTAATGTTTACCTTATAAAAATCAGATTTCACGCAAAGAGTCATGACTTGAAGGTGGATGTTTTTACAATTATACTAAAAGGTATTTTACTTGCTAAAAAAGTGTAAACTATCAATCAGACGGCAGAAGGGAGTTAGCATTTTTACGATCAGGATTTCTGCAAATTTTTGATCATGTTGATCATTTAGGCCTTAGAAAATTTTCTTTGCATAGCACATATGTACTTGGGTTAAATGTATGCATGTTGTATTGCATTAGATTAACAAAACATCACACCAAGTCTCATTTATTGTAAAAAAGCACCTTTTTTAAGCAAAACATTTGACAAAAATAAATCAATAGTCATTTACTAGGACATTAATTAACTTGGAGAGAAATTACATCCATAACATCATAAGAACACCAGCTGATTCATGAACATTAAGCCGAAATAAGAATTTAGTGATGTTAGTAACAAGATCCTGCAACATTTGAGGCACACAGATACATAAACTTTATATAAAAACTTTTATATTTGATTATTTAATGCAGCGGCATTCAGACATTTGAAGGTTGTGCCACTCTGTATTTTACTTATGTACTATGTATAACTTCCCAATATGGAACTCTTTAATAAAATCACTGATCATATCGTGTTGATGTTAATGACCGGCCTTTTAAAAATTATTTTAAATCTGTCCCTCAGCTTTTTGAGTGAATAAAAGCATTATTTGTGGATAATTTTGCAATGCACGCTCAAAAACTGAGGTGCATAAACTCAGATCATCGAGGCCTATGATCAGCCAGTTCCAAAAAGAAGAACAAAACCTGTGCTAATTGAAAAGTTGACAAAAAGATTGAATCCAAGATTTGGCAATAGTATAGCAGAATGAGAGATTTACAATTAATTTTTGTAGACCTGTACTTTTTGACCAGAAACACCGCAAGTGTAACAAGGTGGGGAAATAAGTTTAAGTCCAATGCTTTAACATTACCTACCATTTCTTGAAAACAGAAAATCCTCTCTATGTCAAAATGACTTGTAACATAGCTCACTTTTGTTCTATTTGGTGGAAGGGGACAAATTCTGTTCAGATCCTAGTGAGAGAATTTTGGGTCCCACTTTATATTAAATGGCCTTAACTAATATGTACTTACATCAGAAAATAAGTACAATGTACTTATTGTGTTCATATTGTATTGCAAAACACTTTTGCTGCTATTGAGGTGGAATACGGGTAAGGTTAGGGACAGGTTTGGTGGTAAGGGTAGGTTTAAGGGTGGGTTAAGGTGTAAGGGATGGGTAAACAGTGTAATTATAAATGTAATTACAGAAATTAATTACAGATGTAATTACATGCAGGTATTTTTAAAATATGAGTACAATGTAAAAACATGTATGTACACAATAAGTGCATTGTACCAAATTATTAACAGGCTAGGAAGGGACATCTAGTTACTATGTAAGTACACAGTAGTTAAGGCCACTTAATATAAAGTGGGACCGAATTTTGTTTTCAAATGTAAATGCCATATCAAACACATGACATATTATACCAAGACTTGGTTTTCCCCAAAGATGCTAAAATACAACAGCACAGTTATACAAAGAAACAAGTTCAAACTGGAAAACTTCCTTCAGAAAAACAACATTAGTGGTTAGAATACAACAGTTCTATAATACACTTTGCATTGAATAGAAAATAGTTGCAAAACAGCACCTCAAAAGAGCATGGTTGATATTTAAACTGCAAACATTTATAGTTTCCCGTTTATTGTTTTAACTTAATGTTGTTAGTTTGCTTCAATCTAAACTATAGTTATGATTCAAATAAAACCAGTTAATTTAGATGTTACAACATGACACCATTTTTGGGTAACCTGGCAGCAATGGATTAAGTTTTTGTAACACATGTAACTCCAGAATTAAATTTGAATATGACCTTATTTATTTTACTGAGGCCCTGTCCACACGAACGCGGCTATTTTTAAAACCGCAGCTTTTTCTACGCGGTTAGGCCGTTCGTCCACACGCAAACGCAGCACCAGTTCACTGAAACCGAACATTTTTGAAAAATCCTGTCAGGGTGAAGATTTTCAAAATCTCCGGTTGCAGTGTTATCGTGTAGACAGCGAAACCGGAGTTTTTGGCTTGTGAGGTCGGCGCCTGTGCTGTTATCTCCGCCTACTGGAAACTTTTTGAGGCTTCTGATTGGCCAACATGGCTTTACGTTGAGATTATATCGCCACCTTCTTCTCCTTCTCTCGAGTTTTTTGGCGGATTGGCGTATATCGCCACCTGTTGGTTTGGCATGCTCTTGACGGTGCTTCATAGCATGCGTTTGCATTTTCATGTGGACGGAGATTTTTTTTAAAACGGAAGAAGGAAAAACTCAGTTTATAAAAATACCCGTACTTGTGGACATGGCCTGAGGCACATGAGGCAAATACTATTCACACCCAAGTGGTTCAATCAATTCTTGTATACGCTATGAAAGCTCCCTGGTGTTTATGGAAAACACATGTTAATGAAATAAGCGACCATCAAGAAATGTAGTATTTACTAGAAAGCTGTTTATTATCGTGCTTTTATTAAAGATCAATAAGATAATTCAAAAAGTAACAAAGAAACAATACCATTTGGTAAAAGTTTCTATCATTCTGTGCAAAAAAAAAAAAGAAAATGATTTGACTGAAACTCCATAAACAAATATAAGTATAGCAGTAATATGCACCGGATTATAACCACAGCATGTTGCATAATATCTTCATAAAAAAACAAAGGAACACTGACAGAGCAAATATCACTGTTATGCATTTACAAATACTTGCAAAAGGTATTTGAAGTGGTTTGGCAGAGACTTACAGTATAAGACCAATGAAGTGCCCCATAATTTTGCAGGTTTTTGTTGTTTGTTTCCCATGTACATCTGGAACAATCCAGTTCATGTCTTTTATTTTCTGATTAGTGCTTCTCCAGCACTTGCATAATAAAGATTAGGCTATTTAAATCTTGAATATAGTTTTAGGTTTTATGAAAAGCAGCTTCACTTCTATAATGCTAAGATGAATTATGTTCCTACACTGTAAAAAAATGATTTTTGAAATAAAACAAAGACTACTAGAGTACATTTTACAAGAAAATACACTGTAAGAAACAAATCCGTAAAATAACAGAAAAAAGTACTGGCAACTCATTACCTGGACATTATCCATTCATTTATTGGACATTTCCATTAACTCTAAAACACAAAGAAATGCAGTGTAAAATTCAAAATATAGGTAAAACACCTGTAAAAAATAAATATGGAAATTCCTATTGTGCCTTATTTTTACATTTTTTTCCCAGAGTGTATAATTTCAGTCTTTATACTTCAAAATTTCACATTTAATTTAAAGTAGTACTTTCAATTCTACATGAAAATAGCAAGAACAATTTCTAAATGGAAATTGTTTCAAAGTAAATCCTACACCGTTTTTTTTTTTCTTCAGTTTAATGTGTTTAAAATATAATAATACATTTTATTCTTACCGATACTCACTTCGTTTTTTTTTTCTTTATAAAATTCAATACAGTTTCAATAAATATAATATTTTATCTTTGGAGTCACACTGCCAACATACAAAATATTAAATACAGATTTAACAACTCATTAAAAAAGCTAAATAATAAAACCACATTAAACCCTCAGTTCATTAACCAACCTAAATACAATTAAAATAAAATTCACAACAACTGTTTACAGTTTATATACCCATTTTTCATATTTTGAAAATGTGTTGACTGAATTTCTCCAGCGTGTTCGTCTGTGAGATTTCCCGGTTGAATGGACTGTGGTAGAGAGAGGTCTGCTTGACCTCGGGTCACCAACAGTGACAATTCCTGGCCTTGCTTTTTCAAGATAAACTAAATTTTTTGCCTGGCCCCTAAAGTGGGTGGAGTCTGCTGCCATTTTAAGAGAGGAAGAGACAGAGAGAGGGAAAGAGAGAGAGACATAAGGAAGAAGATACAGTGAGAGAGAAAAGGCAAATACAACAGAAAAAAAATAAAGCAAAGAAACAGGATGGTTCCTCTTCCTGCTTGTCCAACATTCTTCATTTTTGAAGAATTAACTTCCTTCTTCATCATCCTTTTCGTAGATGCAATCTCCCAAAAAGTTGAAATCATCTATAATCATTCGTCATTCGTCTCCCTCTACTTGTAAATTTTTTTTCAGTTCTCAGAACTATGCGAATGATTTTTTCTCTTCTCTGTTCTCCAGGACACTGAGCTTCAACACATCCTTCCCTCCCTCCAAAATGGAATTGCATCCTTTGTCCAGAGACACAGGGGAATGGGGTATTGACCAAGAGGCAGCCTTAAGCCGAATGTGACCCCCACATCCATGTGAGGCCTGAAATCTGCCCCCATTGAGCAAAAGAGCCTGTTCTCAAAGTCCTGAATTGGAATGGGGGTTGGGAAGGTTACAAGCCAGCGATCAAGCACAAGACCTGCCCGTAGCTCACACCAACTCTTGCTGTCTGAAGACTTTGTGAGGAACAAAGAGGAAAACATGCACTTTTTCTGCTTTATCAAAAGGAATTCCACCTTATGTTTATGAACACGTTATAAACAATACAGCAAGATGCACATCATGAAGTTTGATATTCTTTCTCTCTTTGCATGTCATCGCAAACCTTGCTATTTTTTACAATGAACTAATAACATGCCATACAAAAAAGTAAAGAAAAGAAGATCTCTCTATAATGTAAGGTTGTAAATATATAGGCCTACCAAATATTTTGCTTATATTAAAAAAAAAAATTCCATTTGCAAACTGTGAATTTAATAATCAATTTCCCCACTCATTGAAAAGAGATGCTCATCTAATTTAATGCACTGATTTCTGATTTCATGCTATGAATGTAATTTTTCATCATCTGAAAATAAAGGGGTATAAAAAGCTGGACCATTTTTATATTATATCGCTGTTTTACATTAATCCATTTATGATTCACTATAGAGGAATATAAGATTACCCTGATTATAAGACGACCCCCCTTTTTCCAGATATACCTTTTGGAAAAAGGCTTTTTAAAAACCAAATCTGTTTTTTTCTCAGTAAAACACATTTTGTCTTCAATTATTTTCATATTGCATATTTTTCCTATTTTAAATTTTTTTTTGAAAGTATTGTAAAAACTGGTAAAATGTACCAACAATCAAATTTAAAAATATACACTTTTGCGATGCATAAAAAAAAAAACATATTCGGGTCAATACGGTATATGCTATTGTTAAAAACATATAAAAAAAAACAAACAATAACTTTTATATTTTAACCATTTCCCACTCTTTGTAAATATAAAAAAACCTACTTCTACAACCCTGTAACACTGTAAAAAATAATTTCATTTGAAAAAAAATCTGTAAATAAAAAAGATTTTAGGAGTAATGTTGTACAAGAAAATGTTTTTCAGTCTTTCACTGTCAACATTTTCACGTTAAGGTCAAGTCATATTTTCATTGTCATTAAACGTGAAAACTCGCAATTCTGAGTGAAACTTGTACACACATATGTACACTAAGTTTTAAACTTTCTATAAATAAGCTTTTTTTATCACAACAACTGTAATGTTACTCAAAACTATTTTTACTTATTATTATTAGTATTGTATTGGATAGGAGTAGTAGTAGTATAGTATTTAGTAGTATAGTAGTAGTATAGTAATATTATTAGTATAGTAATATTAGTAGTAATTAGTAGTAGTATAGTAATATTCGTAATTGTAGTAGTAGTATATTAGTATTAATAATTAGTAATATAGTAGTGTAGTAGAGTATTATTAGCAGTATTAGTAGTAGTATTAATATTGTTAGTAGTATTAGTATTAGTAGTAGTAGTAGTAGTATAGTAGTAAATAGTAGTAGTAGTACTAGTATAGTATATTAGTATAGTAATAATAATAATTATTGTTGTAGTAGTAGTAGTAGTAGTAGTAGTAGTAGTAGTAGTAGTAGTAGTAGTAGTAGTAGTATAGTAGTATTATTAGTAGTAGTATTAGTAGTAGTATATATTATAATATTTAGTTAGTAGTAGAGTAGTAGTAGTATAGTAGAGTATAGTAGTCTATTGTAAGATTAGTATTATTAGTAGTAGTATTGTCGTATATCTAATATTATTAGTAGTAGTATTAGTAGTAATATTAGTATTAGTAGTAGTAGTATTTACATTAAAACATTTCAGCTAGGCTGCAACCACAGCTCACATCATTTTTCTGCTTTTCAGGTTTAACTTTGATTTTCGAATTTGTATTATTATTTATTGCATGATTAATAAGAGCATCCACGCGCTCGTGCCTGTTCGCTCTTTTTTGTTTTTTTTTCCCTACGCCAATACTTTCTTTTCGATTGGTTGGAGGGCTAAAGATCGGAAGTAGTTTATTTATGCTAATGAAGGAGTTGGGGGTTGTAGATATTTACGTTCAACGGGAGCCGCCCTTCATTCACCCACATGGTTCAAGGCAGGTCGCGTTCGCGCCACTTTTGCAGTTTTACTATGATTAAGTAAGTCGTTTTAGCAGAAGTTTCACTTCGCTTTGGATGCGCGCCGCGTGCGTTTCCTTCGATCGCGGTCTACTTTTAAGTTTGCGCACCAGTTTCGCAGATTTGGCCAGAGCAGTGGCAGTAAACGGCAAGTGAGTGAAGATGGTGGATTTCACTGGTGAGTGTCTTACTGTGCGTTATTGACTAGGAACCTGTTGTTAAAAATGTCTGGCTTAGTCTCACAAACTCAATCGCGTTTTCCCGCTTAAACACATAAACGGTGATTTCCGCGCAGGGTTTGAGCTCCGCTATTGCAAGCGACAACGATGGTGATACAAACAATGTAGTAAGTGGCGCATGGTAGTCCTCTCCACCTCCATACTTGGGGAGAATGTGGGAGATTTGAAAAGCATGCTTGCTGCAATACGACTACCAACTCTTTTATTTCACCGCACGCCTGCGCAGTACGCTTAAATTCGCATCGTAAATACGCGTTCGCGTAGTCGAATGCGAATTAAGTTGTTTTTAGACTTGTAGAGTGATGGTTTCTCGTTCTGTTGAGCGTGCGAGTTAAAGTGCCTCCAGAACAAAGCAGTAGCACATGGGGGGACGCGTAGGCCGCGTGCGCACAGGCTAGCTTAGCAACAGCGTGCTGGACAAAAACATCCCCCCTTTTGCTATCACTTTCTGCTTTAGGGTTTTAAGGATACATGTGGAGAGGTGTTAACATTATTAAAGTTAATTAGCCACATAATGAGCTTGTTGGTTTTTATCGACTTGTTTTAATGGGGAATGGATGGAGCTAGCCAGCAATAGCCGTTGTAGTTTAACTGTTAACCGGCTAGTTCCACTCACGAAACGCTTCGTGTAAATACTACGAGCGCCTTATTTTTTTGACGTGAAGACATTTAGTTGTTTTTGTATTTTGAGTGCACGTTTAAGCCACAATCCTAGCCAGTTAGCTTAGCATTAGCAGCTATTGCTGTCCTCAACATCGGCTGAACGCGAAAACAACAACGCGCCACTTTATTTCCCAGACCCGTTTTGTTGCTTCTACCAGTTTGACAAATGGAACGTATTACTTGTGGTCTAATATAGTAGTTTTTAAGCGACGAATGATCCGGTTAGTGAACTCAACGGCGCCATGTTAGTGTAGATTGTTTTAGGTGGGGGGAGGGGTGATCGGGGAGCGTCTCACTGCGCATGCGCCACACAGAACGACGGCGCGGTCCGCAGGCTGCGCAATTCATTCACTCGCTCAACTCTAGTTCTCATAACTTGGAGATTGGTAGTGAAATGCACCTTCAAAACGGAGAGAGCGAAGTAGGTAATGATGGTTTGGTGGAGTTAGCTTTTTTAAAAGAGCGATACACCGTCAAAGTTGGATATGAACAGTACCGCAGTGCCCGAGTGACATGTGCTTTGCCATGAGGCCCTCGCTTGTGTATTGTAGAAAGTCAATCCCATTTACTATTTTGCTTTTAAATTTGTTTTAATATATAGGCAATGAACTAATTCCAATATTTCTCCCCTTCCCCTCTCAGAAACCGCAAGAAAGATGGGAGTAGTTGCCCGCAAGTTCTTTGGAGGCTTTCGTCCATTGGACTTTGTTGATGGTGTGGACATGGTGGGAGTCAATGTATTGTCAAAGTGCTTACAGTGCAGGTAGTATTATGGAATATCTACTGCAGTGGAGGCACTTCTAGCAATACACTTGGCCATTGCCTTTTCCCTCTGCCAAACATCCTTCACCAAGACAACCATACCTAACGGCTTTGTGCTAAGGTGCATCTAGTGCAGATAGTGAAGTAGACTAGCACCTACTGCCCTAAGTGCTCCTTCTGGCACGAGGGACTGTGACTTTCATCCATATATGTGAATTAAGTGTTTTTTTCCTTTCTTTTTTTGGTGCAGTTCTCTGCTAGTTTTGCATAGTTGCACTACAAGAAAACAGGAGTTGTGCAAATCTATGCAAAACTGATGGTGGCCTGCTGCTTCTCCACGTTACCCAAATTCTGATTTGAAATCTGAAAAGAGGTGGCTACCCCCCCCCCTTTTTCTTTTAAATAAAACCTGCCATTGTGTTAGAGTTTCAGCAGTGCTAAAGTGCTTATAGTGCAGGTAGTATTTCTGTCATCTACTGCAGTGTGAGCACTTGAAGTACTTCTAGCTAAATGCATCTGGGATCTGAAGACTCTTGCGAACACTCCTAGGTCTCTGTACGCTGTGTAACCTTTGCTGGACCCCAGTCAGTTTTGCTGGTTTGCATTCAGCTTAAGACAGAGCGCTGTGCAAATCCATGCAAAACTGACAGTGGCAGCACATCCGAGAACCGCTTTTGGAGCCGTTTGGTCCCTTTCTGCACAGGTTGGGATTGGTAGCAATGCTGTGTATTTGGAAGGTATTGCACTTGTCCCGGCCTGTAGAGGATTGTGGAGATTGTACCCCACAAGTAGGGTTTTTTAATTTTTTTTTGGAAGTTCCCCATTCTTTTTTTCATGTTTGCAATTGTATAGTTGCATGTAGTATACATCAATTGGTGTGTTTTTAAATGAAAAGATTGTCAATAAAAGATTTAATTTATGCATCGTCTTACTGTTTCTTAATTTTATGGCATATTTAACTAACATTTGTCACTTTTACAGATTGAGACCTACAGGTGTAACTTGGACTGGTAATTGTTAACCACAATGCTTTGTGATGCGGTTGATATTGACTTGAATATTGTTTTCTTGGGTGCAAGAGTTTTGATGTTCTTAAAGAGGTGACCTTTTATTTTGTAGCAATTCCATGGATCCAGATGGTTTTAGTGGACCAACATGAGCAGATAAATTCAACGCTGTATCAAGCTGTTCATTTGCCTTGTTAAATCCAATTATTAAAATGCAGAGTAAGTGATCTATTATTCCTCTTAGTGAACATGCTTAATGCAGAGGGGTGGTCTTAAAATGATTTGTATATATATAAAAAAAAATTTGGGATTTGTACCTTTTGTGTACATGTGTTATGAGATGAGAAAAAAAGCACCCTCTAAATCCACAGTTACAATTATTCTATTGTGCATTTTCAACCAAAGTTCTTTCTAATGGAACATTTACCATGGTGTCCAGCTATTGTGCAGTGGAATGTAGGGCATTTCTGTGTAGCCCACTGTAAAGATGAATATTTCATTTAAAAGAGAACAGGTTCTGTCAGTGTTTGAGTTTAAAATGCATTTGAGGTTTATCCATACAGAAGTGCAGCAGATCAATGATTAATCAAAGCCTTTAAATCTGTCTGATCAGTTTCCCATAAGTGTTGTCTATGCTTTATAATGCTCTGCAATAGTACAGATGATCAAAATGGAACGAACTGTGAGGTTGTTCTTGATAATAGGTCTGGTTCTTGAAAAGTGAGGGTATTGATTACCTCTCCTGGCCAAATTCTTATGGTTATAGCCATTTAGGAAGTATGGACACGTGAGTAGCTGTTTATTTATTTTTATTTGAATTATTATACTACCTAGATGACAAACTCAAGCTAGAGTTAATTCAACTCGTGTTGAGGTACCTGTAGCTTCAGTATTTGTCCAATAGATGGCTCTATTGCAACCCTTTTGAGAGACTCCATATGCTCGCACTTCTCTGCGTAGTTTTTTTTCCCCCTTCCTATTTCTAGTGTGGTTTATACTAGTCTATAAGCAAGCAATTTGATTAGGCTGGTCAGTAACAGCCCTCAAAATGTATTTTAGCATTACCCGTGTGTCTAAACATTTTTACATGTAAAGCCCGGGTTTGGGCATCAACTAGGCCTAATAAAAAAAAAACTATTTGTGCGTCTCTAGCCCAGTAACAGTGTTGAATTCGTAAAACCGAGATGTATGTTGCTGTATCATCCTAACTGGACTCGAGCAGCTGTTGCTATGGTTACAAGCAAAAGCGATTTCTGGTTGCGCACTCTAAAATAATGTATCCGACTTGTTTCAAAAGTATACAAACTTTTAAAGACTCCCAGAGTTTTATGATCCAAATGATGATCCAATGATTCAAAACGCGCCCATTATTCGAAAAATGTTGCAACCTAGATAAAAGCTCTCGAAATTGTAGCATACTAACGTTAGTTGCCTGCTTCGTTAGTAGTGTAGATGGTGTGTTGAAGGCAGCGGCTCTGCTTTAGCAGTCTGACTACACTGAGTCCGCCCATTCTTCTTGACAGCTCCGTCTTTCACCAGCACACTCACTGCGCTTGTTTTTAAAGGTCCTGCGCGAAAGCCTTCCCAGGCGCGTGACATGCACCAATATCTCGCATATTTTTTTCTTCACCTAAAATCAGCGCTGTTTTCATCAAGCAAGTTTTCTGACACCTAAACAACGCCCGCGTTTCTAGTTTTTCCCCTCGAGCGGACAAACTCTCCTGTTCAGCTTCTGGAGATGGGGATGCGTGGAGTTTTGTTTTACGCATTTTTAGCGGTTTCCGTCGATCCATGTCGGGGGACTTTAATGAACTGCGATGAAGTGCGTAAAGTTTTCCAATTGAAGGAAATCGGACCTGTAAAATCAATACCTGAAACACCGAGAACAGGTAAGATCCAACCGAATCTGACAGTGACAGTGATGAGCTTGACTTTTGTGTCTTAAGTACCCTATTCGTTTGTGTTCCTTCCCCAACACATCACCGTTCTTAAGACGATCCATTAAAATTCCCAAAACAATCTAAAGCTTTATGATGTCAGATTGTTCAATGTCAAAGATTTAGAACACTGTTTGGAGATTTATACATTTATTTTAATGGAAGAAATAGCATTCTTGATGCGGAAGTCTTAAAGCTAAATTATTATTATTATATATTTTTACTTTTTTTTATTGGACAGTTAAAGTAACATGGGGCTAACGGACATCACATGAAGTTAAAGCAAAAATCTACGGGAAACCTGTAACGTTTCCACGTAGGCTGTCGAACATGTCAAAGATTTGAATAGTTTTATTAACTGCGCGATATTCACCCAAGGTATTTCATCGCTTGATATGAACTTCAAATAGTCAATAAGCCATAGGGCGCGTTTACCGGCTTTACTGGAAGACTGACGGACGTTAGCCTACTTTTCAAATAAACTCCGGTAATGGTGTCTCATGCAGCAGTTAACAGCTTAAAGTTGTTTCAGTTGACTTTCATGAAAGTCACATTTAGGCTACTCAGAGAATTTGGAAGTAGTATCTGAAGTTGGTTGGAAGATATGCGCTGCTGTTAAGGTTTCAGGATTTGTACACGATTCCCCCTGACAGGAAATTGAGATAAAGATATGTTTTTGATATTTTGAACTTTGAGTAATATTGTGAACACTGAACATAACCCATTCACTCATCAAACCCAGCAGTTTTGGTTTACTTGGCATGTTCATTTAAATCAGCTGTTTTCTCAAACCACATCTGGAGATCAAGTATAGTTATACAAGGTCAGAAACTAACTTGTGCCACTTGACTGCAAAACACAGCTGTAATTAGTCATGAGAAGATGTGTTGTTTGGTTTAAACAGCTGTCATGTGTATCTCTGAGGACTGTTTGGTTTGTGACCTCTGAGCCTCTGAAATGGTCTTTATCAGCATGTTTGGATAATAGTCCCATTTTGCTTTTGCTCTTGTGATCTGAAACTAGTTTTGTGATCTCTCAAATAATGGACATTGATAGTCTTGAGCTGCTCATATGAGGGGAAAGGCAACCTCTAACCAGTTTGACAAACTTTGCCGCGTTAATGGATGTTAAGTGGCTTGAGGAGAACGGCTTGTACACTGTTTCCCACAGAGGTCATCAAATGGAGCTTACTTCAAAGTGCTGCTTGGAAGATGTTAGTTTTACAGGAATTTAGAGCTAGAGGTTGTGTGGATTGCTTTTAAAGTCTTGTCCTACTTTAAAAAAAAAACCTTCATGTAAGGCATTTATAATCATTACTCATCCTGATCTCCAGAGATTTTAGTTGGGACTGGGAGCAGTTAACATTTTGTATCCAGTTTTCAGATTAAGTTTTAGATTAAATGTTCTTTATATAAAGATCAGGTAAATAATTTAGTAATTGACTTAGAATCCAAATTTATTGTATTCTGTACCAGCCTCTCGTAAATGCAGAAATGCACTAGTTAATGTCTTGACAAGGGCAACAAGGCCAAGAGTAATTTTGCTTAAAGGGAGTTCTATTTCTCTCGAGCCTTATAGTCACTTTTTTAGTCAATTTTCCTTGTGTCCTCTTTAATTTTGTTTGGTTTGCTGATGATCTTTTTGGAAAATAGCTATTTAAAGTTTCACAGATTTGGAGAAAATGTCATTAATAAATGAATTGTTAGTCTTACATGTTGAGTTCAATTATGCTGCAAAAACAAGTATATGGTTTCATGCATTCTCTTTTCTGCCTATTATAAATGTGCAGAGACCATAATGTAAATCATTACAGACCAAGTTTGACCTTGTTGAAGGTGTCCATTAAAGGGGTCATATGATGTTGCTAAAAATAACATTTTTTTTTATTTGGTGTAATGAAATGTGTTTGTGTTTTAAAGGGGTCATATGATGCTTTTTTAAAGATCATTATTTTGTGTATTTGGTGTAACAGAATATGTTGACATGCTTTAATGTTCAAAAAATTATTATTTTTCAAATACTGCACATTATTGTAGGTCCTCTATGCCCCGCCTCTCTCAAACACTTCGTTTTCTACAAAAGCCCCTCCTTTGACAAGCGCAGTCTGCTCTGACTGGCCAGCTGACCCAGTGCATTGTGATTGGCCGAACACCGCAAGCACTCGTGTTGTAACGCCCCTTACCATAATCGCGATCTTTATCTTTCAAAATAAATGTAAAGACAGAGCCCGAAAGGGGAACATAGTCGAGTGATAGACACAGTGATGAAGCTGGTATGTGTTTGCAGTACACAAGCCACCCACACCCCCCGCCGCTCTCTCTCTCGCTCTCTCTCTCTCGCACATACACTTGCTCACACTCCGCTCACACCACACACACACACACAAAACTCCGCATTTGAACAGTCAATAGAAAATACTTAAACTAATAACAAAACAGTAGCTGATTCAGGAGCGCTAGATTGTCATAGCAAAGTCAGAATTTCCTCCTCTCCTAGGTTCACGAAACGGTCGTCCATTAAAATGCATTGCTGTTCTGTTGTAAGATATCTTAAAGATTCCTAAATGCATCTACTTTTCGGAAGGCCAAATAAAGGGCTTTTGCTTTCACCTAGAAACACACAGCGTCTCCCTGACATGGCTGCTTCAACTGCGGTTACTGAAACCACGCCTTCTTCTTTGCGTGCACATTTGGGCAGCAAATATTTCCACATAGTGAGGTAGATATGTGGGTGGCGTGTTAGAAAAGCCTTTCTTTAGGTTTGTGACTTTAGTCTTTGCAACTTCCGGGATCTTATCTATGCACAATCAGCTTGTAACATTCCAAAGAGAAAGGAAAAATTTAAATTTAAATCGCATCATATGACCCCGTTAAGGTTCAAAAAACATACTATACTTTCCACAGCTACTAGCAAAAATTTAATTTTTATTGTTTTTCCTCTATGCCCTGCCTTTCTGAAACGCATCGTTTTTTACAATGCTCATCGGTCTGAAAAGCAGGTGTGCTCTGATTGGTCAGCTATCCGGTGCGTTGTGATTGGCTGAATTCCTCATGCGTGTGACGGAAATGTTATGTCCCTTTCCATATTGTGATGCCCTGTCCGGCCGTAGCGATGAGACAAAAACATTAAAACCCATATAAACGAGGCATTTGTTGCATCCAATGGGGACATAATTATACTGACTTATACTGTGTTTTTACGCGTTGCATCGCGCCGCGTAAAGATACAACCATGTCTGCATTTGTGATCGGAGAAATTACAACAAGCACTACTCTACACTGCTCAAAACCCGCGTTTGAATCGTCAGTGGCAAATTATTTATATATACAAAAAATGTTACGTACTCTGTGAGTCAGAACAGCCGGCATTGTAAGTCTACTCTACCAGGATCAGGAAACCGTCCTCCATAAAATATGCTGCACACAAATTAATACTTGGGTTGAACTGTTCTGGAACAGTGATGTAAATAAAACTTAACCACTGATTTCCAGTTGTGTCCTCTTTTGGAAGCCCCAACAAAGTAGTTCGCTTTTCACAAAACGAACACAGCGTCAACACACGGCTGACCTTGATGAGCGGAGGCCCGGGCTTGCGGCACCAATGCTGAGGCGGACAGTAACTAAGTACATTTACTTGTATTGTACTTAAGTACACTTTTTGAGGATCTGTACTTTACTTGAGTATTATTTTTTCTGGGAGCTTATGACTTTAATTTCACTACATTTGAAGTACAAATATTGTACTTTTCACTCCACTTCATTTCTATGAAGGTCCTCGAAGTAGTAAGTCTTTACTATGTAGCAGCTTTGAAAGTCAGGTGGGTGATTTTTTTTTTGACTTTCTTTTTTTCAGACAGTTTATCAGTAATCACTCTTGTAGGGCTACATGAAGTGATTTCCCAGCATTTTTTGAGCACTGACCAGTTCCAAATGTGATATTTATTTACAACAATTCAATAATAATAAGTTAATATTGTGGTATATATTAGACACAATATTGCCTGATTTTGCAAAATTGTGTTAACGAAAATATTACCTATAAGCCACAGAAGAACTGTTGTGCATCTCCTAATAAAACACAAAATGTGTTTGACTGAAGCAGCACTGCAGACCTTTCTGTGTGTGACATCAAAGTACAGCGAGAGCGATTAGACAGCATTTTTTTTTTTTTGTTTTGATGTCAAATAAGTCTTGCTGTTTTGCATTTTTGTTAAAGCAGTGTTGCTGTTGTAAAGTACAGCTACAGTTGTGTTGCTGGGTTTTAAAGCAGGTTTGATTTTTTTTTTCTTCCTTATCAGTCTGTATTTACAGGATTTCACTGTCCACTCTGTTCAAATGTGGATGAATGGCTACACATAGATGTGTCCAGAGCTGTGTGAGATCACTACCATCCTGCTTTTGTGGGGGTGGGTAGGGGTGTTAATTCCCCCCCCCCATAGGTCTTTAACATTCTAAAAGCTCTTTTTTCCAAATATACTACAAGCTAGTCAGTTTATTCAGTTGGTGTAATGTGTTGTAAGTTGCTTCAGAGGTATTGCAAGTATTACATACAACAATAATAAAACAGTGCATTGACATAAAGTAAATTTACTTTTGGTACTTAAGTACTTTTAAAAGCAAGTACTTCTGTACTTTTACTTAAGTAAAAATCTGTCTTTACAACTTTTACTTGTAATGGAGTAATATTTGACCAGCAGTATCTTTACTTTCACTCAAGTAATGGAGTTGTGTACTTTGTCCGCCTCTGACCACATGTGACGACCCCGGGCTGGACTCCGCTTCGTCCACTGTGAAAGCCAATCCTGCGATCCTCAGCGCAAAGTTTTTGTATTTCCTCAGCAACCAGCACGGAACAGCTCCAGGCATGACGAAGCAGATATCGTCCACTTTTGGAAGGCCAAACAAAGTAGTTTCGCTTTCACAACAAAAGACACAGCGCCTTCACGAAATGGTGGCGGCGGCAACAACAATACTATAGAGTGAATAAAAGTTATGCCTTCTTTCTTTTGCGTGAACATTTGGGCGGCTTTATGCAAATCTTCCCACATCGTGACATAAACATGTTGGGGGCATGTTAGAACGAGCCATTTTAGGTAGGCGTGGTTGACTCTTAACTTTTATAAAGAATATCTCTTTGGGTTTGAGACTTTGCAACTTTACAGATCTTCTTTATGCACCAAGAGCTTATAACACTTCAAAGACAAATGTCAAAGGAAAAATTTTAATTGCATCATATGACCCCTTTAAGCAGTTTTTTTCCACCTTAGGTGTTCTGTCAACAAAGCTTGAGATGGACTTGCATTCTGCTTCTTTTTATTTGCTGTCTTTCCCATCCCACCACTCTTTCCTTCAGGTTTCATTTTTATAAAGCAATATGTTTAAAGCATTCCTGGCTCCTTTGGTTTCATTAAAATGTTGTGCAGCAAAGAATAAACTATCTTGAAGGACACACTTCTATTGCAGTTTTCTGCTGTAGTGTTTTTCTTCTCTCTGCTTCCAATCTTGGATGTTAGTAGCAATGCAAACTGTTTGATGTCCAGCGATTTCTGTGCTAATTGTATCCCACACCACATGACCTGTGTGAGAGCTTAGGTCCTAAAACATCAAACAATAAACTGACCATAGTTGGTAGGTGGGTAAATAAAATATAAAAAAATAATCACGTTGACATTTAAACAGTTCTTCATAGGTGTTTATTTCTGTAATTTAGCATTACTCAGTGCGTGCCAGGCATTTTTCTTGTCAGAGAAGCTTGTAAAATGCACTGGCTGTCTTTACTGAATCACGCTTTTCATTGCTTTACTCAGACCCATAAAACACAGACTTGCCTGTCACTGCTAGCAGCCTCACGTTGCATTTGTTTTGATTTGATCAATCTTTGGGTTTTGTGGGAATTCCTCCATAATGCCTTCATGTAAGAAAGTGCTGGGAGTGTAAGAGGCTTCAAATAAGCATGAACTTTAGAGCGTTTTCTCTTTTATTTGAGCATTGGGATGTAGTGGGAGAAGTGTCAACATAGGCTGATTGGAAAAAACTCCAAAACGTACCTATACACACAATTAACTGCAGTTTCCAGCTGAAATGAATGCTAGATACAGTTAAACACCAAGAACCTTTATTTCTTTTTACACAAATTATGATTATTAATCAATAATCTGTCCTTGCAAAGCCTTATTCCCATGCAGTCCCATGCATAATACTGTTATTATTACATCAAAACACTTTTATCGTAGTGCATGATTTGTAAACAAATGTTTTGATGTAGTAAACAAGCTCAGTAGCGCACCTAGTGCAGCATTGCACTTGCGATACAAAATGCTTTGGAGTCCCGTGAAACACAAGTCACGATAAAGACTTGTCAAAGAAAACTAAAATGCCTGTTTCTTCAGCAGATGTGTTTTTATGTTTGCTTTTGTTAACACTGTCGGTTCGTTTTACTGTAGGTGGATTGTTATTTCCAGCACCACTCACCGAACATTTCATTTCTGCACCGCTATAATACACAATAACCAACATAAAAAAACAAACAAACAATCATAAAAACCTTGTCAGATTTACGTTCCATCTGTTTTGGAGAAAACTGAATGCACTTTTAGCGCCACTAACGGGCATTTCACTTTGAAAATGTCATGAAACATGCAAAAACAATGTAAAATTTTGCAGAAGTGTCGCCCCAGTCATGTTTTCCTATGAGCCTGGGTTGAAAGTTTGCTTGCAGCAAAAAAAGTGGTTTGACACCATGTCAGCAAGGAGGTTCTCTATCAGTGGGATGACCTACACAGAGTCCCTTCTTTCTAAAACAATTGCCAAATCTCACAGCCTGTTGAATCATGTGAAACCGGGGGAAAAAAAGGGAGGGTGGAAAGTTCACAGTTGGATGGATTCATTCTCTCAGGTGATTACACTGAAACATCTTGTGGGTTGTGAGTGAGAAATAAACACTGGGGCACTTTCATTTCATTTTAGCGAGACAGAGATGAATTCCTTTCCTCACGCCATCTCCTTTGCATCTTGCTCAGGAACTCAAAACATTGCATTGCGGCATGGTGATAGTGTCTTTAGCAACACTTGACTCGTCCCGGCACATCCCGTACTGTTATCCTAGAGCTATAGCCCCCTAGGTGCAGTCATTTGATTTGACCTTTTTGGGGAGAAAAAGTTTGTAGTGATGGAAAGTTTTCATTGGATCTCAGCAGGATAAGAATTTTGAAGGCTGGAGATATCGGTCCTTTCATCCTCCCCACCCTACTAGCCTGCTGTGGCTTGCACAAACCCGGTGGGGGCATGAGTCTGATAATGGTCCTTAACATGAGTGGATTCGTAAATGTAACGATAAGATTAAAAAAAATTTTTTTTCCAAAAATCAAGCTGTGTTTTTCCATACACAACCACTGCCGCAACGCTGTTTAAACTGCTTGGAAGTTGCTTCCTTCCATATGTGTGTCAGCATGTGTGTGTATATACAGGTGCATCTCAATAAATTAGAATGTCGTGGAAATGTTCATTTATTTCAGTAATTCAACTCAAATTGTGAAACTCGTGTATTAAATAATCAATGCACACAGACTGAAGTAGTTAAGTCTTTGGTTCGTTTAATTGTGATGATTTTGGCACACATTTAACAAAAACCCACCAAATCCCTATCTCAACAAGTTAGAATACTTCATAAGACCAATAAATTTTTTTTTTAGTGAATTGTTGGCCTTCTGGAAGTATGTTAATTTCCTGTATATGTACTCAATACTTGGTTGGGCCTCCTTTTGCATGAATTACTGCATCAGTGCGGCGTGGCATGGAGACAATCAGCCTGTGGCACCGCTCAGGTGTAATGGAAGCCCAGGTTGCTTTGATAGCGGCCTTCAGGTCATTTGCATTGTTGGGTCTGGTGTCTCTCATCTTCCTCTTGACAATACCCCATAGATTCTCTATGGGGTTCAGGTCTGTTGAGTTTGCTGGCCAGTCAAGCACACCTACACCATGGTCTTTTAACCAACTTTTGGTGTTTTTGGCATTGTGGGCAGGTGCCAAATCCTGCTGGAAAATGAAATAAGCACCTTCAAAAAGCTGGTCAGCAGAAGGAAGCAAGAAGTGCTCTAAAATGTCCTGGTAGATGGCTGCGTTGACTGTGGACTTCAGAAAACACAGTGGACCAACACCAGCAGATGACATGGCAGCCCAAATCATCACTGACTGTGGAAACTTCACATTGGACTTCAAGCAACATGGTTTCTGTTCCTCTCCACTCTTCCTTCCTCCAGACGCTGGGACCTTGATTTCCAAATGAAATGCAAATTTTACTTTAATCTGAAAAGAGGACTTTGGTCCCCTGTGTTTCTGACGTCCACAGTCACGCAAACCAACCATCTACCAGTAATTTTAGAGCGCACTTCATGCTTCCTTCTGCTGACCCGCTTTTTGAAGATGCTGGTTTAATTTTCCAGCAGGATTTGGCACCTACACACACTGTCAAAAGCACCAAAAGCTGGTTCAATGTCCATGGTGTTACTGTGCTTGATTGGCTTGCAAACTCGCCTGACCTGAACCCCACAGTGAATTTATGGGGTATTGTCAAGAGGAAGATGATAGACACCAGACCCAACCATGCAGATGAGCTGAAGGCCGCTATCAAAACAACATGGGCTTCCATTACACCTGAGCAGTGACACAAACTGATCACCTCCATGCCACGCCCCATTGAGACAGTAATTCATTCAGTGGGGGGGGATACAGGAGGCCCAACCAATTATTGAGTACATGTACAGTAATTGAACATACTTTCCCGAAGGCCAACAATTCACTAAAAAAAATTTTTCTTTTATTGGTCTTATGAAGTATTCTAAATTGTTGATATAAGTGAGATTTGGTGGGTTTTTGTGAAATGTGAGACAAAAGAGTTTCACAATTTGAGTTGAATTACTTAAATAAATTAACTTTTCCACAACATTCTCATTTATTGAGATGCACCTGTACATTTACTGTATAATAATACGATTTTATTATTTTATTAATATTATTATTTTGTGTAAATAAGTCTGATCACTTTGAAATAACTGTATATTAACTCTCTCTCTCTATAATCATAATAAACTTGTATTTTTGAATAAAATTGTTTAGTCTTTTTACTTTAGTGTAATTTACTTTTTTTCCTAGATACTGAAGTCTCGTAAGGACATTTGGTGTTTTAATAGATATTTTAAGTTTAAATTGTTTAATTGAGTATGAAGTATGTGATGCTGGTCTTCACAAGTACCTCTTGTGAAGTATAGGAGACCACAAGTCTAAGTGGACGTCCATGACATGCGGAGTCCCACAAGGCTCAATTATTGCACCACCCTTGTTTAGCCTGTTTATGCTCCCACTAAATCAAATAATGAGAAAGAACCAAATTGCCTATTACAGCTATGCAGATGACACCCAGATTGACCTAGCCTTATCTCCAAATGACTACAGCCCCATTGACTCCCTCTGCCAATGCATTGATGAAATTAACAGTTGGATGTGCCAGAACTTTCTTCAGTTAAACAAGGAAAAAACTGAATTTGCATTTGGAAACAAAGATGAAGTTCCCATGGTGAATGCATACCTTGACTCTAGGGTCTAACAACTAAAAATCAAGTCAGGAATCTTGGTGTGATTCTGGAGACAGACCTTAGTTTCAGTAGTCATGTCAAAGCAGTAAATATATCAGCATACTATCATCTCAAAAACATTGCAAGAATTAGATGTTTTGTTTCCAGTCAAGACTTGGAGAAACTTGTTCATGCCTTTATCACCAGCAGGGTGGACTATTGTAATGGTCTCCTAACCCTTCCTAAGAAGACAATTAGACAGCTGCAGCTCATCCAGAACGCTGCTGCCAGAATTCTGACTAGAACCAGAAAATCTGAGCATATCACACCAGTCTTCAGGTCCTTACACTGGCTTCCAGTTGTATTTAGGATTGATTTCAAAGTACTTTTACTCGTTTATAAATCACTCAATGGCCTAGGACCTAAATACATAGCAGATATGTTCACTGAATATAAACCTAACAGACCACTCAGATCATTAGGATCGAGTCAGTTAGAAATACCAAGGGTTCACACAAAACAAGGGGAGTCCACTTTTAGCTATTATGCCGCCCGCAGTTGGAATCAGCTTCCAGAAGAGATCAGATGTGCTAAAACATTAGTCACATTTAAATGCAGACTCAAAACTCATCTGTTTAGCTGTGCATTTACTGAATGAGCACTGTGCAATGTCCGAACTGATTGCACTATATTTTATGTATAATCATTTTCTATTCTTAACTGTATTAAATTCATTTTAAACCTCTTAAATCAATTTTTTTTGATAATTTTCAACGTTTTAAATTCCTTGTTTTATTGTTGTGATCATTATTTTATTATTATTTGCCTTGCCTTGCCTCTAATTGTTGTAGTTTATTCAATAAATCTAAGGAACAAATCTGTAAAAACTGACTGTACATATGCACCTTTATTAACAATCCCATCCTTCATCCCAACAGGTTCAGACCTCCAGGTTTGTTTGCCAAATAATCTAACATGCTGCACCAAGAAGATGGAGGAACGTTACCAGGTGGCGGCACGACGGGACATCCAGAACCTTCTCCAGATGTCCAGCTCTAGTCTGAAGTTCCTCATCTCACGCAATGTGGCTGCTTTTCAAGGTTAGTTCATTGATTTTGGAGACTAGAACTGGTTTATTGTCTGCAACGCTCAGCAGATGGCTCCTGAATTCTCTTACCACAGTATGTGTTTATACTTTATACTTAGTTTATCCAAAACCTTAGTCACTTTCTACCTGGCTGTTGTTTGGTATGATTTAAAATACATGGTACAGTAAAGCATTGCCAGTGTATACTTTCCCTGAGACCCACAATATGTGATTTAGTTCCCTGGTGGCTCCCCAGAGGCTTCATTCTTCTGTCTTTTCAGTACATTTCAGGTCGACCAGTGTTCATTTAAGGTTTGTTAATTAATGGCTTCCTTGATGAGCTGTACACCAAGATGCTTGTTTTGAGGCCTTAATGAAACCCTTCACAGCTTCATAATATGAGGTCATAGGAGCCTACGCACCTTTGCGGAGGAGGGTATCCTTCATCTGAACCAAATGACAAACCTGGATAACCTGTAATCTCCCATAAGTGCTGATGCAAGAAGATGCACTGCTCCTGACAAAGACCTCTCTGTCGCCTACCGCGAATTCTCAGCAGAGGCTCAGTTTCAGGTTTCACAAAGGTGGTTAGTCAGTGTGTAGTGGCTCATGATGGGCCGGTTCACTGTGAGTGTGTTGAGTTCTTGGATTGCTGCAAATGTGCTAGGAGAGGGAAGATTAACAGTCTCCATTACATTAGAAGTGAAGTGTCACTTTTTATGCTGACTTTGAGAGTGATGTAGTTTTTCATTTGAGCGAGTAAGATGGTGCTTCATATGTCTTTTTTTGTGTACTTTAGTCAATCATTATTTTCATTTTTTATTTTTTATTGTTTTTGACTGTATTTTGAGTTATCACACACTGAATCTGAAAATAGTTGAGTCGAATCCATCCGTCAACAGCCAACATAGTCCAAGAGCTATTATCAGAATCCCCCCCCCCCCCCTTTTTTTGGTAACCGTTTCAACCCTTTGTATCCTCATTTGTAGGCAGAATTTTCTAAATTAATTTAAGAAATTATTTTAATATACATTTTTTTATAATGTATAAAAAATTACTTTATACATATGTTATTATTGGTAATTTTTATATAATATAAATGTCTAAATCTAAAATCTAAAAATATAATATTTATAATAATAAATAAATGAGTAATAAAGATAAAAATAAATATACGTAATAATTAATATCATAGTACTGATCCTACATATATTTTAGTAGTAGCAGCAGTATCTCTCTCTCTGTGTATATGCACCATCTGATTTTAAATCAGAAAAAAATATTATGGTCTGCTTCCAGTATTAGCCCAATCCGACCAAAGCTGAATATTTGCAGATATCAAAATGTTTACTTATATATTTTGCAACCCTTTCTCTCACAGAACGTATACAGCTGTGAGAAACCCCTTGTTTTCCATATCTGTGCTAAGAAAACTACATTCCGTTTCAGTACACAGTACAATTTATGGCATCCCAAAGCTTCTCCTTTGCATTGTACTTGCATTTCTGAGTTGTGACTGACAGTTCCATGCAGGTGTAGACACACTTCTGTTTACTGCCTACATTGGTAGACAACATCAGTGTGAGAGTTTCCCTCAAATTTGAGACTATATCATTAATCAGATTCTTTAATTATTATGATCAGAAGAATGGACAGCACCTGAGTTAAATATATGAGTGTCAGAGCAAAGGGTCTGAATACTTAGGTCCATGTGATATTTCATTTTTTCTTTTTTATTAAATCTGCAAAAATTTCAACAATTCTTTGTTTTTCTGTCAATTTGGGGTGCTGTGTGTACTTTAATGAGGAAAAAAAATTTACTTAAAATGATTAGCAAATGGCTGCAATATAACAAAAAAATTTAAGGGGGTCTGAATACTTACCTTACCCACTGTATATATGTGTGTGTGTATGTATATACTGTATATATATATATACAGGTGCACGATAATCGCATGCGCGACTTAAAATCGCACAAAAAAATGCGAATATGAACGTGGTTTTGTGCAGCTCATCAGTGAACAACGGCTCTGTTTATTTAATGCTGCTCAATGTGAAAGCCCGTAGGTGATGGAGATTTATCGCTGATTACAGAACCGGCTTTACTGATAAGATGCGTGTCTTAATATGCGCATGCGATTTATCGTGCAGCCAATTATCTCATATAGATTATATATATAAACATTTAATAATATATATCTATATATATATAATAGAACATTAATAAAAAAAAATGCTTGAAAAACACATAACCAGATCAATCACGCAATCTCTGGCCTGTGTTCTGTCTTTTGACATATGGGTTTGACTCAACTATTTTGAAAACTGTGTTGATCAATCAAAATGCTGTCAAAAGCCCCTTTCTCTGTTCCAGTGTTGCTGTATTTCATGCATTTGTCTTTTGTGGGTAAGTGTTTGGTTTATAGTATTGACAATTGCATTGGTTATTATCACTGGCTATCAGTATCTGCCAATAAATCCGTGCATCTATAGTAAAAGTCATGCTTCCCAATCCTTCCCATCCTGTCACTTTATTTCTCTTTTTCCATGTGTTTTACTCTCTTTAAACAATGCATGTGGTTTCTGTCATTTTGGGTTGTTTGGAGCACATCACCACATTCAATATAGTACAGCGCTGGAGAAATTACAGCGACATTTTGTTTCACTTGCATTGTGTGACAAGTGGGGGTGGGGCTGAGAGACGTGGGAACGGAGCGAGGCCAGTGGAATAAATGCTAATGAGCGACACTTGCGCCACTCACCGGTCTAGAGTCTCACGGAGGAGCTCCGGATACAGGAGGACTGCGTCTCCAGTGGAAGGAGAGCGGACCAGGCCTGGTTGTGCAGGTGGTCGCTCATTATCAATTACTCGCACCGCCTCGCTCCGTTCCCACGGCCTCAGGGCCCCTCCCCCGCCCAACACTCATCACAAACATGATTTCGGTGGCCGAGTGAAATGTGGGTTTGCTACCATTTTTATGAGGTTATACAGAACCCAAATTATAATGTGGTTTGTTTGTGAGGAGCATGGCTAGTTTGGTCTTTGAAACAAATGTGCACCTTTTCCTAATTAAGTTTTAGTTTCAGTTGGAGATTTATTCAGTGTAGATGTTGGGAAGATTACATTGCTAGGAATTGCTTTTCAAGCTTTGTATACTGTGAGAATTTAACCACAAGGTGATGGTCTGGTAACCTACTGTACAAGACTTGTTTGCATTTTAAACAGTTCTACTTCCCCACTGTAAATCACGCAGTGGTGTGTGTACAATGGGGACCGTTTGTTTGCACAATTGTTACTGAAACTTGTACAATTTCCTCTATAAGGTCACTAGCTTGTCCTGTGTACGGTAGATGTAGTCTAGTCTATCTATCAATAAAAAATAATATATATAATATATGAATATATATAGATATATTATATTATAATAAATATATATCTATATAATCTAAATACATTGACATTTCACTTTCAACATTTTGACATATGAACATTTACAGAAATAATAGATTCATAATTTAAAATACATTCCCCCACCTGTTTTCCTCATGTCGTCTGATATTCATGGTACATTATTTAATGAAAAATTTAGGCATTTGGTTTATTATAGATTTCTACTAAATATTATAAAATTGTCAACCTTCAGATTTTGACATTGTCTACACATGACTTAATATATATTCAATATAATCATTAAGATCATATAAATATAAATATAAATATTATATAGATATTACATTAATAATAATATTGAAAACTATATCTATTACCCCCGTGTTACCCATATTCTCTGATAGTAAAAAATAGTTTTTTTTCATACCATGTCGAGAGAGAGAAATGTACATTTTTCATTTAGATAAATTAATTTATATTTGAAGAATTTGTGTATTGTATAAATTTTTTATAAAGTCTAAAACAATTATAAACTCAAAAGTTAAATTTATATTTATATATTGCTTTTTTTATATATATTTATAATACAATATTGCTTAATTTTTTATAATGTCACAAAAGCAAATGCTCTGGAAAAATAGGGCCTATTATTTTATGAAAAAATATTTCTTCTTTCAGTGTGATTTACGTTTTATTATTATTATTTTTTTACTCATATTGATAGTGATTTGTTGTACTTTTTGTTTGTTTTCTTTTGAATTACTGGCTAAAAGTCTCATGAGCTTGGGAATGTGGTTTATTCCTAGCCAGTAAGATTAATAGTTGTGGTTGCCATGGAATGATGGCAAAACTCTCTCAGAGCGAAAGAAAGAGAGTCGACCGGTGTCTCCCTCAGTGGGCAGCAGCTTATTTGCACATTTGACGCAAAGACCTTTTACGGCCCTAGATTAAAGACAAACACACTCCCGTGGAGCTGGTGGCCTCTCAGTCGGCTGAAGGTTGCTTGTTGAAAAGGCTGCTGGCCAAACTTATTACACCTTTTATTTTTACCTTATTTTATGTATTTATTTTTTGCTTTCACGACATTGCCAAATAACATCAAAGTGAGCTCCGCTTCAGTGGAGAGCTGATATCGCGAAATGTCCATGCAGGTGATGCCGAAAACAGCAATCTATTGCGAGGCGGAGGCTGGGATAAGAGGGCAAGATGTTTTCCTTAAGAGCACCTCAACTAGTGAGAGCGAAATTGCACTCTTGAGCGAGCAAAATACCTGGAAGCCAGTTGTTGAAAGAGTATTCGAGTAGGCATACTTTTTAAAGTTGAGGGGGAAAATGAGCAGAATTTGTGCAGAGGCCTTTGGCTTGTTCAGTTTGATTCAAAGCAAATCACTTTGAAAGTGTGTGAATCATCATTTTTGGGGTGTTATGACATTTTTCTACCTGAGTTACTGCAAATTTATTGAGGTTTTATGGTTTACTAGACTGACCTTTTCAGCTGTGAAATAGTCCTTTTCCCTTGCTACTAATATCTAATTTTTTTTCTTCCTAGAAAGCAAAAACATTGTAGGAATAGTTTACCCAAAATGATCAACCATTACATCACTTGCTCACCAGTGGATCCTCAGCAGTGAATGGGTGCCTTCAGAATGAGAGTCCCAACAGCTGAAGATTGTTTCATCTTGTTGACTTCAAACCTTTGCTTCTGGCCAAAATACCAGTCCATAGTTCATAATACGCTAAATAATAACGCTAAATAATAACGGAAATAGCTCATATGGACAGTTTTCACATCACACCGGAGAGGACGAGTTGAAAGAAAGGATTAATGTGCCCATTTGTTACACACAAGTCCTTCAATTATGCATTTTTATTTGATACAGATGGAGACAACTGTCCAAAAGACCGTTTTATTGTTCATGTTGCTCTCTTGGATCAAGGCTAAATAGATCTTGCAACTATGCTTAATTAGTGCTGTAAGGCATCATTATCCGTACTTAGGA
Source organism: Sinocyclocheilus anophthalmus (assembly GCA_018155175.1). NCBI lineage: Eukaryota > Metazoa > Chordata > Actinopteri > Cypriniformes > Cyprinidae > Sinocyclocheilus > Sinocyclocheilus anophthalmus. The sequence continues at coordinate 72,562 of JADLZN010008809.1, read as the reverse complement.
GTCATAAATCCAATTTTTTAAGCAATTTTACAAGTAATGAACCACATGCTTGAATGGTACCTCAAAATATTTAGTAATTTATATGTATACATTATTATAATGTCCAGATTCATACAATTTATTTATTTTTGTATATGGGATTTTTTTTAATTACGTGATGTTTAAAATAATGTAAAGGTTAAAATTCTGCAAATTGTAATTAAAAATGTAAAAACTCTTTCAATTTATTTAAATTTTTTTATAATATATTTATTTACTTAGTTATGCAAACTATTTAAGTATGATTAATTCAGATTTATCTCACCTTAATTTAAATTCAGGTTTTGAGGTGATTTTAAACAAAACTGCTTGGAAAGGACTTGACATCAAACCAATAGGTAGAAAAAAACTTCCTTTTTAAATTGTGCATCTGTGGGGCTTGGACAACAGGTTGAAGGATGCAAAGCCTGTCAATTTATTCAGCCATCACAGGCCGCTTTGAGCCCATAAAACACGTTATATGCATGACTTGTATTTCCCAATGTCTCCTGGTTAACTTGCATTGCGGTCCCTTAATTCCTCTTTGTGATTCAGGAAGTCATCTTGGCAGGATCGAACGTCCCTCCGTGCCTTCCATGCTTATGTGGCCATAAGCATTTTCAGTGTGGAAAGTGGGACTTTTTGACTGATTGTTCACAATAGCAGGAAGATACAATGCCATGTGGGTGGTAGCGTACGCTGTGATGGGCTGAATTTAGAATGTTTGTGTCACAGATTGACATTCCCTGGAGGATGTGGTCAGAATCCCTTTATCTGATTTAGAGTAACAAGTCATTTGACATGTTTGATTGGGCGACCTTGCTATGTTGCATCTTGTTAGTCTCAAATAAAGAACTGTGACACTACCTGTCAAAGTTTGGAATAATTAAGATTTTTTTTAAATGTTTTTGAAAGAAATCTCTGCTCACCAAGGCTGTATTTATTTAATTAAAAATACAGCAAAAACAGTAATACTGTGAAACGTTATTACAATTAAAATAGCTGTTTTCTATCTGAATATATTTTAAAACGTAATTTATTTCTGTGTTTACAGCTGAATTTTCAGCAGCCATTATTTCAGTCTTCAGTATCACATGATCCTTCTGAAGTCTAAAAATGATCAGTGTTGAATGTTTTTGCTACCTAATATTTTTGTGGAAACTGTTATACATCAAACATTTGGACTTGTAATGCACGTAAGATTAAAGGGGTCCTATGACGTTGCTAAAAAGAACATTATGTTGTGTATTTGGTGTAATGGAATGTGTTTATGTGGTTTAAGGTTCAAAAAACACATTTTCCACATACTGTACATTATTGTTTCTCCTCGATGCCCCGCCTTTCTGAAACAATTTTTTTTTTTTTACAAATTTGAGCATGATTTTTTTTTTCAAAGCTCATCGTCTGAAAAGCGAGGTTTCGCTTATTGCCATCACCATGCGTTGTGAGTGGTGAATACCTCAACGTGTGACGACTGTTACCGGCCCCTAACATATTGTGATCAACAACACCAACACCCGTTATAAACGAGGCATTTGTTGCATTCAGTGGGAACATAATTACTGATTAAATGACTTATACTGTCTTTTTACATGTTGAATCGCGCCGCGTAAACATAAAACCATGTCTGCATTTGTGATCGGAGAAACAAGCGCTACTCTACACTGCTCACAACTCGCGTTTGAATCGTCATTGGCAATTCTTTAAATATAAAAACGTACGTACAGTCTTTGAGTCAGAACAGCCAACTGTCCTTTCAAAGTTGAACTGCCCCACTTTACAGAAACAGCCTTTGAGCACAGATGTATTGTAGTCTACTCTTCCAGGATCAGGAAACGGTCCTCCATATAATGTGCTGCACACATCTGAATATTTGGGGTTGAACTGTTCTGGAACAGTGTTCTAAATTCCTCTTTTGGAAGGCCAAACAAAGTATTTTTTCACTTTCACAACGAAACACACAGCGTCACACACGGAGGGCTAGAGTGAGCAGAGGTGGCGGCTTGAGAACGGCGCGGCCGGCGGCTTGTGGCAACACAGGTTACAACCCCGGGCGTGTGGACCTTACTGCTTGTCGCCGCCCACGGTGAAAGTGTAATCCGGTGATCCACATCGCGACGTTGCTGTATTTCCTTAGCGCCAGCACGGATCAGCTCTATAGCCATAACGAAGTGGATATATTCGTCCTCTTTAGAAGGCCACACAAAGTATTTCCACCGAATGCAACAGCGTCTCCATGACATGGCTGCGGAGCAACAACAATCTACAGCGGAAACAAGTTACGCTTCTTTCTTCGTGCGAATATTTTGGCATTGTTTTATGCAAATCTTCCACACAGTGATGTAGACATGTGGGAGCATGTTAGAACAAGCCGTTTTAGGTAGGCGTGGACAAGCTTAACTTTTATTAAGAATATCTATTTGGGTTTGAGACTTTATTCTGTGCAACTTTAGGGATCTTATCTATGCACAAACAGCTTGTAGCACTCCAAAGAGAAAGGAAAAATTTAAAATGCATCATATGACCCCTTTAAAAAGAAAGACACAGAAAAACTTTTATTTAGAAAGGACGCACGCATTAAGTCGATCAAAGGTGACAGTACTACACATACAATACTGTTCAACAGACTTTTGTGACAAAGTATTTTTGTTTTCCAATTAAAGCTGCTCATTTTTTTTTTTTTTTTTTTTTTTTTTTTTTTTTGTTTTTTTTTTTTGTGTTTGACATTCTATTTCCTCAAAAAATCCTGAAAAACCATTTCCCAATAAACAATGAATAAAGCAACACTAATAAATGAGCAGCAATCAGCATATTAAAATGATTTTTGAAAGACCATGTGACACTGAAAACTGGAGTAATAAAGCTGAAAATTCAGCTTTGCATCACCGAAATAAATTACATTTTAAAATATAATAAATATATATTATATATATAGATATATATATTCTATATTATAGATATTATAGAGAGATAGATTATATATATATATAAGATATATATATTTGTGTTGTGTATTATAACATAATATAATATACTTTATCAATAATCAGCCTTGATGAGGAATAAGAGACTTCTTTCAAAGCATTATCAAATCTTAATTATTCCAAATATTGTTAGTGTATACAACTAGATTTTTACATTTTTCTGAAGAAAACTGTTTTGCTTGTTCATGCAATATTCACTGCCACAGGGCTAGGATGTTTCCAGGGTGTTGCTGTTGATTTGCAGGTGATCTCTAGAATATTTTGGTCTCTAAATATGGCTTTTTTTGCCTGTTTAATCATCTTGTAGTTGATAATCGCATTCCAGTTTTCAAAAACAAATCATATAATTTGAGGTCTCATTCATATGGCACAACCAAACCATTTTAGATTTTCATTAACTCAGATTTTTATGTGCATATGTTCTCGATTTTCCAACAGGACACCAGTGGCATCGTTGCATTTAGAGAATAACTGTCACACCATTGGCACGAAGAGCACGGTCCACTGCGTTCCACTTACATGAACTTGCCCAGGATTTACTGTAGACTTCAGGCAAATGACCTAGACCAACCTCTCCGTACCCAACCATTCACTAATCAGAACCTGTCGCTGGAGCGGGTAACAAAGGCAGCTTAATGAAAACAGAATGTCTCTGTTTAAGACGGTTTCCTGGTAAAGGACTCTGGTTAGAGGGCAAAGACATGCTTTTGTCCCATTACCAATGCTGTGTTGTCTTTGCTGCATTTTTGCCGCCTTTAACTCATGAATCAGAGGTTGATGCTGCACCAGGCCAAGTGGCCCTCATGCCCTGCTGAAGTGCCATTCACCATCCACCCTATTAATATTTCTTTTTTTTCTTTTTCTTTTTTTTGCACAGAGTTAGCAGGGGGTTTGGGTGGTTGTGACATTGAAACCTGACATTGGCTCATCATGTGTCCCCTTAAGGGTCTTAAACTGCAAATATTTGGCAAGTAAAGAAACACTGGAAATGAGCAGATGCATCCACATGGATGTCTTATTGTTTGTCGACAGGCTGAATTTGATTCATTTTGATTCAAGAGCTCTTTTCACAAGACTGAAATCCTAGACTTGTCATTTATATTCTGGATGAGAAGAGCATGCAGCCTGGTTCTCCATTTTTCATGTCTAGTATTGTTCTTTTCATTGAATTGAAATCAAATGGTTTTGTAAATTATTAATGAAAATAGTTTAAAGCAGAGCAAAGCTAGTGCATCATAATTTCTATAATAAATATGTCAGTACTTTGAGCAGATCTGAATATTTTCACTCTAAGGAAATGCATAACAGAGTATAGTTATAAACACAGTGTGCATGAGTTACGTGGAAATGGAAAGTGAACACACTGTAACTCAGGAAGTGATCCATCTTGTAGTTATCACTGCAGATGCTGACAAAGATAAGCCATATTATGATTACATTGTTAGTTTCTCATGTACTCTATTTATATACACTACTGTTCAAAAGTTTCGGTGGGTAATATATTTTTAAAACAAGTCTATTTATGCTCAGTAATGCTGCATTTATTTGATCAAAACATACAGTAAAAATACTATTTATGTAATTTTTAAAAAAATGTAATTTATTCCTGTGATCAAAGCTGCATTTTCAGCATCATTACTCCAGTCTTCATTGTCCCATGATCCTTCAAAAATCATTCTAATAAGCTGATTTGCTGTTCAAAAAACATTTATGTTGAAAATATTTAAAACAGATTGCTCAATCTATCTATATATAATACATATTTTTTGGTGGGAAATGGTGATACATTTTTTTGATTAATAGAATTTTCAAAAGAACATAATTTATTAGATTTTTTTTAAATATACTGTCACTTTTGATCAATTTAAAGCTGCATTACATAACTTTTTTGGTTAAAAATGATCCAAAATCAATTATTGAGCAAGTACATAACCAATCAGTGTTCAAACCTATCTCCTTACCTTAGCCCGATTCACAACAGTAAGCTTATAATAATGTTTTCTAATTTGAGTGATATGGGTAGGTTTGCCGATGGGGGTGACCGGCCATTGTCTTTTTGTCTTTGCGTCATTAAGTCACGTCTGTATACATGAATAGGGCTGGGCGGTATATCGAGTTTGTACGGTATATCGATATATATTTTTTATAAGCGATACGGTATGAGGCAATACCGTTTATATCGATATACAGTAGTATGATAGGAGTGCATCTGAAAATATAGCGGAGGACACAGACTGAGCTGCTGCAGAGAAAGTGCATCATCCATTTTGTTCTTAACATGTGACTAGCTTTATATTAAGGGCTTTAAAAACTCGTAAGATACAGTATAGTTTATAGTTTCTTTTTTTTTTTTCCCCCCCCTTTACGTATTTTTAAAACGTTCGCCCCCTCAGATGCTCTGACAGAAAGGCTGCGTGTGATGCTGACGGAGATGCTACTCGCGCTGTTTAATGTGTTTGAGATGTGCTGTTTTCCTTAATGCATTACTTACATTTCACTGGTATACTCTCCATCTGCAAATGTTAGAATGTCTTGGAAATATTTCCATTTTGCTGTCAAAAATTTATATGCCCTCTGCTTTGCGATTCTCCGCTAAATTTCACAGACTTCATTTAGAATGAGTGCGCCACTGCGCCATGCTCGCCAAACAGAACTAGCTCCATGACGTAGGCGTGCAATAATTCTAAATTAAATTACATTTAGCCTGAAATATTTTGGTATTGGAGCCAAAATTACCTAGTAGATTTTTAAAACCACCATAAGTGTATTTGTATGATATATTAAATATATTCTATTTATAATAATAAATTAAATTCATATAAATATAGACGGTGTGGTTGTGTATATATGTATTGTGTACATATATAATGTTATATATATAGATAATATATATAATCTATTATATAGATATATATACATACAGAGTTTGGGTTAACGCATTACAAGTAACTCGAGTTCAGTAATCAGATTACTTTTTTCAGTACTATTAAGTAACACATTACTTTTACTTTACAGAAATATCTGAGTTACTTTTCAAATAAGTAACACCAGTTACTTTTTTTTCCAATTTATTGATTGACCGCTCTCCTGTCCCCATGTTGAGAGAAATAAGATGTTACTGTAGTTCTAAAATAATATGAATATGCATTAATTCATCTTACTCACAAAAAAAAAATAAAAAACAGATTCAGTATTCCTCAAAATAAAAAAAATAATGCAACTCAGAATATGATGCAAACCTGCATTAATTAAATGTTAAACAACACAAATATTGTGTTTTATGTATTTAATCCCATTCTATTAAAATGTCTTTGCTTCTGACCTTCGATGATCCCGTTCAACCGTACTAATAAGCACAAATTACTCTTTACAAACATTTGTGTGTCTTTTTTTATCGCTGAAGTGTGTTGAATGTCTTCTTCTGCATTCTACTGTACAGACGTGAATTTACTTTTCATTCAGCCTGAGGTTTATTCATTACTTTTTGTTGTGAAAGGGCTTTTATATTTGCCAAAAACAGAACTTTTTTTTTTTTTAAATAAACAAGCAAGCCCTGTCCAGATTAAAAAGTAACGCAAAAGTAACGTAACACATTACAGATATTTTTATATTATATATATATATAACATATATCGCGATTCAGCCAAAAAATACTGAGATATGAATTTTTGCTCATATCGCCCAGCCCCATACATAAAAAGCAGTCCCGGCTAGTAGGCTATATGGCATATGTGGATGCTACAGGTGGCGGTTTATTTGTAGCCTCTTCATACAGCAGCTGGACTAATTACAGTAAACTTGTCATTTTAGAACGAGTTCTAAGGAACATTAAATTGCTATTTCTTACGATGTCATTGGAATGGTATGACAATTAGAGATTAGACTAAAGAAATTAAAATCTACACACTAATACACACTACATACACGTAGTCACACAATGCTGATGTTGTTAACATTTAATCATTTGAGAATAAAGTATAACAATTATAATAATTTGCACGGTTTGATGTGATCTGAGCTAACCTTGTGATCGTTAGATTTAATCACCATTATTCTAAAACTTTTTCTTTTTTTTTAGTTGGTCAGAACAAAACTGGCAGACATGTTACTTCTAGTACTTGTTCAGATGACATTTTCCAGTGAAACTTCTTATTTTGGACATACTTCATGCATGTTTACTGATTGATAGCTATCTAATCATGCAAAGACCAGTTGCAAATGGCAATTGTAATTAAAGTGCCCCTATTATGCTATTTCAAATACTGCCTTTCATGCAGTGTGTAATGTAGCTGTATGTGAATGTAAACGATCTGCAAAGTTGTAAAGCTGAAAGTGCACAATAAATAAAGTTATTGTCTCCCAAAAGAAAGAATCGACTCTGAACAGCCTGAACGAATCGTTAGTAATTCAAATCCCATTTCCGTGAGGCTACACATCACGGAGTAACATATTTGCATAATGCCCGCCTATGTTCTATGTTGGCTGGCCGCGAACAACTTGACCCGCCCTCAAACACATCATTTTACTGACGACTGTTTCTCTAATCTCGGGGAGTTCAACGCGGGATTAACAAAACACTTGCTCTTGAAAGACGACTCAGTACCCTGTTTGGACCAGCTGGCTCCACTGAATCATAACCTGTAATTTTGATCAATAATAGATGTTTATTTTCTATCGAGCGTTCAAAATACGGAACAATGGCAATGGGCGTATCCTTTCCGACACGTGCTGTATGCAGTAGACCAATCACAACAGACTGTACCATATGAACCAATCAGAGCAGAGTAGGCTCACGGAAAGGAGAGGTTTAGAGAGACTGAATCTTAGAACTGCTTTGAACGAATCATTTGAGAATCTCTGGAAAATGTCACCTATTCAATTTTTAAACCATTTTTATTTTACCTTGCATGCATGTAAACCTATTGTAGGAGACTTCCAAAACAATATTAGTAACCTTAAAAATGGCATAATAGAGTCTATATATATATATATAGAAATTAGGTTGTTTTTCTAGAATATTTCATTATCATATCTATTTTTTAATAATTTTTTTATCTTTTAGTGTAGCTCTAAACACTGCAACCTGTCTAGCAAGAATACAAGTCTAAATATTATTAGTTTGGTAATATCTTATGCAAGTAGATCAAACTTTACATTTCTTGTTAAACATGTTGTTTTGATAGAAATAAATTACTGAATCCCATCTGATAATCATCACACTAACATTAGCATGTTCATTGCAAATCCTTGAACATTTTAAGTTATTGTAATTATGTAATTATTAAGTTTGTTGACAATATAGAATTTTTAAAACTACACATACTTCAGCTTCCCCTCAAGTGAGGATGAGCAGATTCTACTGCACATGCATAGCTAATCAGCATGTCTGAGGATATTAGTTAAGGATATTATTAGTACGCATTCTTGAGGAAATAAATGCTTTTGCACAACTGTTATCACAAAGGGTGTCATGACTTTTGTTCGTAGGGCCCCTAATAATACTCTTGTGTTTGTGTGTTTGGCTCACACCCCTTTCAGAGCCCCTTCTAATAGCCCTGTTGAAGTGCATGTTATTAAGTGTGGCTCGCTCATTACTGCCACTTTTTGACCACAAACCAGACCTCTGCTGACAGACCCCGGTGTGAAAATGCTTGGCTTTTGACACACATGAGCTGTGTCCGAGCTGTGCTCTTCGAAGGACACAGACCTCAAAAGCCACACCTTTGAAGGCCGCAAAGGTTAGACCGAGCATTGTTAAATGGGATGGTCTAGCCTAGAAAGGATTGATCTTGTTGCCTAGCAACTGTGACAACTGCCATTGACAAGCGGCAGTAATGTTTGTACTGGACTTGATAAAGTGATATTCAACAGTCTTAAAACTAAACGGTTCACAAAACCCATTTAAATATGCTTACCTTGGTCTATTCATGTACAGTACATAATAATAAGTATTAGAGCCCGACTGATATGGGTTTTTTGGGGCTGATACCGATATTTGGGAGTAAAAAAAGACAGATATCGATAAATCGGCCGATAATCTTTATGTGTAGGCTATATTATAGTACAGTATAGTCTTCCCATTCGTGTGTCCAAACTTTTGACTGGTTCTTTATATAGAATACAGTATATAGCCTACATAAACAGAATATATATACATAAACACATTTTTTGCAATGATAACTCAAATGTGGTGATCAAACACTTATAATGAAGTGACAAAGATAGGCCTATGTATGTAGCATGTGATGGCCGGTCCCGGCCGTAGCGACGAGACAAACCATTAAACCCATTACAAACTGGCATTTGTTGCATCCAGTGGGGGCATATTTACTGATTATAATGACTTGTACTGTTTTTTTACGTGTTGCGTTGCATCGTGCCGCCTAAACATAAAACTCTGTCTGCATTTGTGATCGAGAAATGACAAACAACAAGTGCTACTCTACTGCCCAAAACTCGCGTTTGAATCATCAGTGGCAAATTCTTTAAATGAAAACGTACTTGCAGTCTGTGAGTCAGAACTGCCGGCATTGCAGTCAACACTCCCCAGATCAGTAAACAGTCCCTCCAAATGTGCTGGACACATCTGAATATTTAGGTTAAACTGTTCTTGGAACAGTGTTGTAAATACAACTTAACCACTGATTTGCAGTCATGTCCATTTTTGGAAGACCAAAAAAAGTAGTTTCGCTTTCACAACGAAGCACACAGCGATTCCACGACATGGCTCAGCGCCGTTTTCCCCCCCCCCAAAAACAATACTACAGCGAGAATAAAAGTTACGCCTTCGTTCTTTGCATGAACATTTGGGCGGCGTTATGAAAATCTTCCCACAGAGCGCCGTATGTACAACGAGCCTTTTAGGTAGGTGTGGCTGACTCTTAAACTTTTATAAAGAATATCTCTCTGAATTTGAGACTTTAGTCTTTGCAACATTACAGATCTTTTTTATGCACCTATAGCTTGTAACACTCCAAAGAGAAAGGAAAAATTGAAATCGCATTATATGAACCCTTTAACAATTTAACAATAAATGTTATTATTCAAAATGAGTCTGACATCAGTGCACTTAACAGTAAACTTCACTTCACTTATTGTAAATAACTTGACACAAATAGAACAAAATATATTTTGTACTAAACTTGAATTAATAAATTAAACAAGGTAACTGTGTAGGGGAAGCAAGCAACTGCCAAACCAACAGGGGCAGGTTTATGCATGAAGCACAGCTTTTCCAAATGTAAACGTCTAAAATTAATAAATAATAATAATGAATAATATTTTTTCACAAATTCTGTGTTGTGTATTTTCTGGTAATCAAATGAACATGCAGAACATGAGGATTCGTATTTAAATAAGTCTTTTTGCAGTTTAATATTCACAGACACAGTCTACTTTTCACTGCTACGTACTGACTGTCCTGTACAAACTATGCTGACACAACCATTTCTCTGGCGATCTGGGACAAAGCGACCGTTGAAAATAATTTGAACTTTGTGTCAGCACGTCATGAATAGAACGAGGCATCAGTTTACTGCATCCAGTGGGGTGGGGTGTAGACAACATCACGGATTATAATGGGTTCTATTCTACACTGGCGTGGTGCGACAAAAAGAAAAAAAACAAATTAAAAAAGAATTCTAGCTTTTAATTTTTATTCTCAGATTTGTACAGTTTGTCGGGAAACCCAATACTTACAGTTAAATGTGTATCCATCATTGTCCTTAAAAAAAATCCTGTCGTCATTGACGCCAATGTCTCGGATAGCATGGGCCCAAGATACATCAGATTGTATCCTTCATGCCCCTGGTAACGAAGGACGCATTTCGAGCCGCATTAAGGGAGCCTTTGAATTGGACATCCTTCGTTCGCCGTGGTGTGATCCATCTGTCTTCGAATGCAGCCTTCCGAGGATGCAACCTTGAATTGGGACCCAGCTATTGACCTCTGGGAAAAACCTCAGTCAGACGCTCTTCTAATGGAGTTTTAATTGGCCATGCTGATTACTGAAGAATATGAGTTACGATCCAAAAAACAATTCTAACATGTTCATGGGTAAATGACTGTTTTGGGTGGTTCACGGTAATGCTAAGGTGTTCTGATGGTTGCTATGGTGTTCTGGGTGATTGCTATGGTGTTCTGGGTGGTTGCTATGGTGTTGTTTTTTGAGTGGTTGAGATGACAATATGATTGGTAAGGTGATGCCAGGGGGTTTAAATATGTTCTAAGTGGTTGCTTAGGTGTTGCTAGCCAGTTGAAAATGTTTTGTGCATAGTTGCTGAGTGCTGTTCTGAGTGGTTGCTAGGGAATTTATATGGTGTTCTGAGTGGTTGCTAGGTTATTTCTAAGGTGTTCTGGGTGGTTGTGTGCTACGGTATTGCTAGAGAGTTTTGGGTGGTTGCTTTAATATTACTAAGGTGCTAGGAGGTTTCAAGAAGTTCTGGGTGAATGGTAAGGTGTTGCTATGCAGTTATTTAGGTGTTCAGGATGGTTGCTAGGAAGCAAAGTTTGTGCATAGTTGCTGGGGTGGTTGCTAGTTGGAGCATTGCTATTCAATAGCTCGACCGTTTTTGGGGTTTTCTGAGTGGTTTCTAGGGAAAATTGAATGGTTGCCATGATGTTGCTAAGGTGGTGCTAGGTGGTTTACATTTTTAGGTTCTAAAGTGATTCTAGACAATTGCTAGTGTGGTCAGCATGCTTTTATATTAGTGGTCAGCATGGTAGGGTATTGCTAGGCAGTTGAAAATGCTTTATGCATAGGGTGTTCAGGGTGGTTGCTAGGATTTTGCTATGTGATCGCTAGACAGGACCATGTGTTTGCTAGGAAGTTTTGAGTGGTTACTATTACGTTACTAAGGTGATGCTAGGTGGATTCAAGAAGTTCTGGGTGGTTGCTAAGATGTTTTGCATGGCTACTAAGTTGTTCACTATGGCTGCTAAAGCATTGCTAGGCAGTTGCAAAGGTGTTGTGCATAGTTGTTAGGGTTCTTTGAGTGGTTTCTATTACATCCATCCAGAAGTTGTGTTGCTAGAGTGTTGCTAAGGTGGTTTCAAGAAGTTCTGGTATTGCTAGGGCATTGCTAGGCATTTGTGAAAGCATTTTGCATTGTTGCTAGTGTGAACGGTGGTTTCTAGGGCATTGCTATGTGATTGCTAGACAGTTTCCGTTGTGTTCTGGGTTACTAGGGGGTTTCTAGTTGGTTGCTATGGTGGTCTTAGATAGATAGACAAGCTGTAAGAGATATTGTCAGGCTGAGATTTATGCATATTTTCCTGTCTGTGTCAGTGTGTTGAAATCTAAGCTTTTCCATAGATTTAGAGGCCGTAGACAGAGATGGGGTGAAAGAGTCCAGACTGTTTTCAGCAGCCGCACAGTAAATGACAGGTTTCAGCAAAGACTGCATTCTTTTTCCATGAGAGAGAGAGACACAGAGAGATAGAGAGAGAAACATTTTCATATTCAGTACCGTTATGGTCTTTATTATCAATCGTCTATTTAAATTGTTCTCTTTAACAATAATAAAATGGTTGCAAATGCTGTTTCATGTTAACATTACTATGTCAGAAAACAATTAAGATGTTAATGAGATCTCATCCATGACTCTTTTGTTTCCTGTGTGTAATAAGCTGTCAGGAATTCCCAGTCTTGACTTCTTTCTTTTCTTCATGAATGGCTGCTTCAGAATATCTCTCTCAAATAAACTCCCAACTGGGACAGCAGGCATAAATAGTAACACAGTGTTACTCCTGTGGTTGTATGTCTGAATGTGTCTGGTTTTAGCATCTTCAAAAGCAGGATATGGTTTGTGCAACTATCCAACCCCTTCCTCTATGTCTCCAAAGACATGTGGCATAATGGGTTCATAATTATACCACAGGCAAACAAAAGACACAAACTTGGTGGCAGTGCAGCTTATTGCTTGCAAACATGAGAAGTGTAAGTAATTTAGGAAGAGCTGATGTTTTGAGAGTCTGAAATGTGAGCTGTAGGTTTCCTGTGAATAAGAACATAACAGCTCACTTGGTATATGTTGTACTGCTTGATACAAATGTAAACTCTTTACAAAGTTACAAACAAGGAAGTTCAAGATCCAACTGTCACAATTGTTTGAAACATTGATGATAATCAGAAATGTTTATTTTGAGCTGCAAATCTGCATATTAGAATGATTTCGAAGGATCATGTGACACTGAAAACTCAGCTTTGCCATCACAGAAATAAATTACATTTTAAAAATATTCAAATAGAAAATAGCATTATAATGATAGTAATATTGTGAATATTTAGTTTTAACTGTGTTTTTTTAATCACAAAATGCAGCGTTGGTGAGAGAAGGATAATTTTTTTCCCAAAAATATACCAACCCCAAATTATGACTGATAGTGCTTATCAGGGCTAAAGGTCTCGGCTCTGTCCGGATCTCCAGCGCTGCAGCATTCGGCTGCGGATAAAAAAAAAAAAATTAATGAGCGTCAATGAGTTTGCCTAAGAGAGGAAGTCAGCTTTCACTCTCTCAACCAAACTAACCCTTAATAGCCAATCAGAATGGTTTTTTGCTCCTTATAAACCAGGATTGGAGAACACGACACGTGGAAAAAGCTGCGAGGAGCAATAGTTCAAAGCTCTGTCAATCGAGTGCCAATTTACTAATTAAAAAGGCAGCGGACGAGAGATTTTGAACAGCTCAGAGTAATCATGTCCATCTCCATAAGCAACGATATTGATTTCGAACAAAATTTTACCGGTATTTTTGAAAAGGTCCTATTCACACATGATTTCTTAATTGTAACTTACCGGTAATTTACCAGTAAAGACTGTATGTGTGAAAGGAGCTAAACTCTTCCTCTGCATATGCTGTGAATTTGAATTGCTTAACGTTCACCTGGGAAATAGTGTGCATTATCTCACTAGATTTGTAACAAAATCATTTATAAACCTTTGCCAACACAAGAAAATACATATTTCAAAATATGCCATTTATTGTACATCGCGATTTCAAAATAAATGCATGTTGCCAAATATTAAAATTTAATGGATTTAAACATCGTTTAATCATGCTGTAAAGTGAAACGTCATCAGGCTTTTGGCGCCCTCTGCAAGTATTTGTTATAATACATAATGTATTTAAGTTGGTTATGTTCATATTATGTATTGGCATATTACATTATGTATTTTAACAGTTGTTCAATAAAACCATGTGCTTTGTTTTGATACTTTATTTGAGCCAATTTTTATTGCCTCATCGTTAGTTTATATATACGTAAATAGTCATGCTAAAGTCTGGTTTTCACTTAGGTCAATTTGTGTTACTAAAGAATATCAGATTACTCAATCGTCAATCAGTAAATTACTTGATTACCAAAATAATCAGTTACAGCCCTAGATTAGTTAAAATATTTCAAAATACAACTGCATTGTGTTACTTTTTGTAATTAAAAGAAAAATATTTTGTCATTGAAAATTTCTTAAAAATAGTATTAAAATATTGTCTCGTTCTAGTGAACCAAGTATCTGTATTTTGTCTCATCTCGTGAGCTAAGTGTATTGCCACACCCCTGTGTTGATAAGTGTCGATAAGCGGTGATTAAGCTCATAATTTTCCAAGTGTATGATATAGCTCTCACTCTTCAGGTCAATCATATATTCATAAAAAAATCACTTTGAATAAGGAAAGCTATAACTTTGCCATAGTATCCTAGAACATAGTATCCTTTCAAATGTTAAGGTTGCCACAGTCAGTCATGGCATGCTTTGCATGTGCTGCCCCCCAGCCATGCCCCACCCACCACTGGAAAACAGTATCAAGGACCGCCGGATTTTTGTTTTGCTTTAACCCTGGTTATTGTGGATGATAAAGAATTTATATAACTGTAGTCATGCAACACCTATTGTAGTGCAGGAAAATTCAAATGGAATTTATCTTGTTGTCAACCAATCACTGACATGAACGTCGGACGCTTTGTAACATGCTTTTGATTCACAGTCTTGGTGTTACGTTTTACAAGGAAAGATAGTTGTCTGTTGCACTTACATCTTTAGACCTTTCACTTTCTAAGACTAAAATGAACGCTTGAAATATGGATTTATTATATTCTTAATGAAAAACACAACACAACAGTACAGTCACAAACTAGTTTACACTGCGGTGGGCAAGTAATGCATTCGGTGTACAGCCGAACACCAGGTAATACCGGTAACACCGACTACCACAGCAAGCCTAACTGTTATGAAAAATGTTGTTTTGGTTTGCTAGTTTTTAGTTAGTTGCTCCACAAAACTGACTTCAGATTCTTGCTGCATCCCCCCTTGGCCTGATTTTCTTAAGATTGGCCCTGATGAACTATGTTTTACCGGTTCTTTCTGAGGGATGTTTATTTTAGAGTAAAGACTGTCTGGTTCTGTCCTGGCGTATGTTTGTTAAACGTCCATGATGCTTTGCTTTTTATATTTGCCATCTTAATATAGTCTAGGAAAGTTAAAATAAAACATTTGAGTTTTTAAATTTTTTTTTTGCATTTCTGTGCTAGCTTAGGTCAGGCTAGCATTCGTAGCCATTAGGCATGCTAGTGTTGAATTGTATTAAATAGCAAAGCACTTGTTCATTGAAGACGTGATCTGACAGGACAAACTCATGAACCTGCTGCTTTCATCTTCATTCTCTGAGTCTACTTTTGGCTAAATGGATTCTCATTGATCAAGTCTTCCGTCGTTTTATCCTCTTTAGTTTCTGGGGTTTCCCAGACTATATTGTGGTTTGCTATAATATATGTGTGTGTATCTGTTTAAAGAGAGAGAAACCATTGATTTAGTTCTATTATTGTTTCCTTGCTAAGTGCCTTTATGACTTGTCTGCTCGGCTATAGCATGTTATGTGGGTATTTTATCGTCATTGTATAAGGTCATTGTTCACTCAGAGCCATTATTTACTCACCCTCATGTCATTTTTAAACCCATATAGTTTGCTTTTTGTGGATGAAACTTTCCTTTTTCTTGGGATTATTCTCTTTCTTGCAGTGGTATGATAATTTATAAAACTCTATCCTCCTCCTGTTGACCTCCTCCTCCTCTCTCTCTCTGGCTCCATTACTCAGATGCCTCCTCCAGGTCTTGGGCATATTGAAGATATAACAACATAATTGCTGTCGTATACCATTAGAGCATCCGGCCCTGAGTGACAGATGGATATTACTGAGCAATTACAGAGGAGCTCCGGGTCCTCCCTAACCTGTCCTGTGTTGATATTCTGATTGTCTAAACATTCCTGTGGTCTCCTTGTTTTCCTGTCTCTGAAAGTCTTGTGCTTTTCAGAAATCGAAGTTACCTAGAGACAACTTTAGCAAAATGTCAAAATTGTAAAGCTTTTAAGTTGTTAATTCATACAATTTATACATAATTTATTTATATGGTTAAAACTACAAAGATCTTGCTTCATACACACACACATAACACACACAACCTATATATATATATAGTATATATATATAATATATAATTATATATATATTATATCTATCTATAATATCTATGTATATATGTGGCCTGAAACACATAAAACCAGTCATAAGGGTCAATTTTTTATATTTTTTGAAATTGAGATTTATACATAAATAAGCTTTCCATTGATGTATGTTTGTAGGATAGGCCAATATTGGCCGAGATTCCAACTATTTGAATTGAGGGTGCAAAAAAATCTAAGAGTGAGAACATTATCGCCTTGAAGTTGTCAAATGATTTGTGAATTTCTTAGCAATGCATATTATTAATCAAAAATTAAGTTTTGATATATATATGGTATGGAATTTACAAAATATCTTCATGGAAAAATGATCTTTACTTAATGTCTTAATGATTTTTGGCATAAAAAAAAATCAATAATTTTGACACAATGTATTTTTAGCTATTGCTACAAATATACCCAAGCGACTCAAGACTGGTTTTGTGGGGTCCAGGGTCACGCATCTATATATATATATATATATATACAGCATGTGAGAGGGCAGCTCTAAGATCTTCCTGTGCTGAAGTCCGTAACTAAGTCGACTAATTTTTGGTCAAAAATGAGTTATTTATAATTTTTGGGACCTTAAAGACCTCCTTTATCATGTGGATAAGTATCTCGAGTCAATTTCGTTGTTTTTTTTTGAGAAAATAATGGGTTGTCTTAACATTAACTTTGAAAAGCCAAAGAGAAACCAAGGCAGAACACTATATAACACCAGTTACTGTGCTTTGACTTTGTTTTGGGACACTCAAATTGAGTTACGGTACTCTGGTTTTGTTTAGCCGTGCGTCAATATGAAGTTACTGTGCCGTCCTGGAGTTATACGGTATTCTGCCTTTGTTTTACTGTCCATTAAAATCTGCCACATTTAAATTACGGTGTACCCTGTGTACTTTCATACATCTGTCACTGAAGCACTTTACTGGACAAACGAATCGGATAGATCGCGATCTCAAACTGCTACATATAACAAAGGACTGTAAACAAGCAAAGACTAGATAACTTGGCAACAATAATTAACCGTAAATAATCTTTAAAGTTTTTTTTTCCTTTTTATAATGCAGATTATTCACTCAGTGCCGGCCTGTCAGTCTGGGGCTTCCCACTTCTAGTTGCACGCATGTGGACTCAAATGACGTGACAGTGTAGCATGCAGCATGATCACACATAAAATCAGTAACAGTTCGCAATTAAATCCATATCCTACCTTTTTTTTGTAACCCGATAAAATCCATGGCAATAAACGTCATTGGAGATTTTTCATCCAAAAGCATTTCGAGCATTATTCCTACTTGCTGGCGTTCACATTAATTCACAAGTCGTCCTTTTAGGCTTGGCTATTTTTATTCAGTCCAATGTAAAAGCAATTAGACTATGTCTTGCATTCTTTTATGTTAGTAAACACTGCAAATACATTAGTTGCAAAACGGTCTTCACTCACATGTTTAGCTTTTTGTCTAGTTGTTATGGTCAGAAAACAATGAATACAGTCTCATTACTATATGTTGAGATAGCCCATGATCACTAGATTTATACAAGTGTTACTATAACGATTTTGTAAATGGTGATCAGCAACCAGGGTAGCGTTGTTAGACACACTCAAACACACAATATATATTTTGTTAGCTAGATTTAACAAATACTCGAACACCAGGAAGCCGAACAGGCCCCTGGTTCCATGGCAACCAACACCTGACATGTACGACCTCCTGGAATTTAGTGTGAAGAAAACGTTCTTGCCCATAAGGAAAAAAATCCACAAGGGAAGGGCTTTTCTTTGCTAATTAATTAAGTAGGAAAACCTTTCTTTGAATGAACACACAAAAACCTTCAGGTCATTGGGTATATTATTGACATTGTGTATTTGGTCTTTGAAATTGTATACTGTTATGCAGACTTATAATCGAAACACACTCCTGTCAGCTTACATATATATAACTCTACCATGTGTAGTACCTATGAATTCGTATTCGGATGATCTAATTGAGAGTGTATATTGTATGTTTACACCTACGCAACATATTAGTGTTCTAAGAATCTTTAGTAATTTTGATCCAAGTTTCATATGCAAATTACCATGCTTTCAAAAAGGGCCATAAAAACGCCCCAGTATCACAGAACTCCCACTTGAGATTCCGGACATCCTCATTGGACAAGCCCATCTTGAGAGGCTCATTGTGTGAATCTTTGCAGGCTTTAAAGGCCGCACTTCATGTGACCCGCCCAGTTGGTGGTTTGTTGGAATTCTGAGAGGATTGAGAAAAACGCACTCCAGGACATCCTAAGTTTTGTACCAGGCTTTCGGCCTCGACCTTTCAATTTCACCAAGATCCTCTGACTCAAACTGGTTCTTTTTCATCAACAAACTTCAGCAAGATCTTGGGCCTTAAGATTGCATCAGGAATCTCTTTCAGACAGACAAGACTTGCAAGTATCAAACTTAGTCTTATTAATTGATACAGTATTATCAGTTGCACCTTTTGACCAAGGTGTGTTTGAACTAAGAATCTGGGGAACGGGGTTTTTTTCCCCCTCAGGCGTAGATCTTCTGAATATGCAAATGTTTCAATAACTTCATGTTCTTATTTTCGCTTCTCTTTAAAGGGTTAAGCTTTAACCCTTTCCTATACCAACTGTATGTGTGTGTGTGTGTGTGTGTGTGTGTGTGTGTGTATGTGTATGTTAGACCAGTTTATGTGTTTATGTAGGATGTTAGACCAGTTTATGTGTTTATGTAGTATGTTAGACTAGTTTAAGTGTTTATGTAGTTAATAAAACCTTACTTGTATCACACTTGACGTGGTTCATTGTTTGCTCATAACTGGAGTCACTTAATCATGCAGATTTATGCTACAAAGCTTTTGTAGAATTGTACAGTAAGAAAGTTATTCCCTTAACCAGGAAATTAACGTTCTTAGAATTGACAAGACAGTTGACCCTGAGAGGTCAGCTAAATATCTACAGCGGATCTAAATATTCATAATTAATTGTAACTAGTTATGGTTAATTATTCATATTTCCTCATGAGCTGATTCGTTACAACAGTATGATAATGTGGAAGCTACTGACTTTTGCCTTGGCATGACTTCTCACTTTTTGCAGACAATGCAAAGGCAGAGTATAAACTGTGCAAGATTGTTATTGTATTTAGTTCTTTGCTTTGCAAGAAGATCAACCATTATTTTGGCATTTAGAAATACAAGCATTGCTCTTGACAATCATTCATATAGGAGGGTGACAGCAAGTTGTTCCCTGTGCATAGAAAATAATGTTTTATCTGTGATCTGAGCAGCATACCTGTGCTTTTGAGTTTGTTTATAGTGGACTGAAGAAGTCAAACACTGAGTGAGATTTAAAAGCTCTCAAGAGGTTTATTAGGGGCTTTATTGTTTTTCTGTACTCGGTGGAGACTGGGCTAATTTACCGCTATGCTGCTGCTCGTGGATGAATATGTTGGTATGCATCCAATTGAAGAAACGCTGACCAGTCCAGCAGCATTGTAACTGCCCACACAAACTCTGTGGTTTGTGACTTTTCTTTTGTCTTCTTTTATTCTTTGTCTTTTTTTGAAATCCCTACTCTTCATTAAAGTCAACATGAAGTCAAATTTGACCTTATTAACTTTACCCAGTGCTTGTTATTTCAAAGGAAAACTACTTTTATTTCTTTTTAAAGTTATTAGTTAATGCTAACTTGACTCTGTGGTTATAAACACTGCTTCATGTTACTGTTCTTTCTGTGACACATAGTGATCTTAAAGTTGATAAAATATTAAAATGCCAACTACTAACACCAAAAAAAAATGGCATAGAGATCAGTCAAATCAGTTTTGTGGTTGATTTTATGCTTGCATAAGATTATCTTTAAAAAGATAAAATTGCATATTTGTAGCCATTAGAACGGTTCTGTGATCTAAATGCTGTTTAACTATAGGAAACATTCCTAGATAAGGATTTGGACACCAAACAAACAACACAGGTAATTTAGTTGATAGATATGGGAAATAACTTTGCAAACTAGCATTTCCCTACCTTAAAAGTTTGTAGAAATTTAAGAAAAGATGATGTTTTAGTTTCATGAACTTTCATTTCTAAATGAAAGTAAAGGCTTTTCCTGGGTTATAACTGACGAAAACAAAAGGAAGTCAGGAAGCCATTAAGGTTTGATTCAGAGCCATGTTTAAATGCTTTTATATTAATATTATTGATGGATCATTCTCAAAATAAAAACGGGAATGTGTTTTAAATGGATAGAAAAAATTAATGTTTATTTATTTATTTAGTTTTTATTTTAGTTTACTTTAATTACTGTATTTTTTTTTAATTCTTAAATACTGATGTTACATACATAAAGCACAGTGAAAGTTGTACATAAAAGGATACATACAAATACATATTGTTAATGTACTATATTAAATTGTATGTTAAATGTTAATGTAGTAACGTGCATATACTGACATTTTGAGTTGTGCACTTTTTGAAAAATTGGAATCATAAAAATTATAAATAACAGATTTTTGGTAACACTTTACAATAAGGTTTAATTTGTTAACATTAGTTAACTACGTTAGTTAACATGAACTAAAAATGAACAACACTTCTACGGCATCTATTAATCTTAGTTCATGTTAATTCCAACATTTACTAATACATTATTAAAACAAAAGTTGGATTGGTTCAACATTGTTAGTTCATGTTAATTCACAGTGTATTAACTAATGCACAACTGTATTTTCATTAACTAACATGAAACCTTGCTGTAAAGTGTTACCAAAATATCATACACCCTCATTAAAACTTTCAGCCAGTTTTGCAGTCCACAACACCCTCTTTTCTCTCTTTCCTCACCTGACTTTACCTACTTTATGCTGGTGAGGTGAAACACGTCTACAAGCAACAAAAAGTCATTTTGTGTTTGACTGCTCTCTCTTTGACGAAACAGTGACTCATTTAGGCAGAGCAGGTAAATGCTATTGAAAGGGACATTGAGACACATTCATACACACGTGCTGCAGATATTAGAGCCATGGGAGTGTGTTTGATGGGTTAACAGCAGTCATGGTGCTGAGTGTATTTCTAAACCATCCCCTACCAAATTCATCCTGATTTCTGTTTTTACAGCCCACACTAGTGTTGGAAGATATGCTTCATAGTCATATCGTCCTATCATCAGCCTGTGAGATCGCTGATATACAATATTATCATGCTAATTATTTACATGGTTTCATAAACGGAGAGTGAACCAGCTCCAGGGTAAGGCTAAAAGCAGCCTAATGTTAGGTGATGCACATTATCTTTTTAGTCAAGTAGCATATGGATGTCATGTCATAAAATATTTTAATATGACTGAATTTATATTTAACATGATAACAAATTAATAGAAACATTGTTAGTTATTAATCGTAATGCTTATATTTCCTCAGTTATTCAAACAGCAGCGACAGAAAACTAGCAAAGAACATCATCACTGACTTCAGTCCGTGCGAGTTTAAAGGGTTAGTTCACCCAAAAATGAAAATTAGCTTGTGTTTTACTTACCCTCGAGGCATCCTAGGTGCATATGACTTTCTTCTTCAAGACGAATCCAGTCGGAGTTATATTAAAAATTGTCCTGTTATTCCAAGCTCTATCATTGCAGTCAGAGGGTGTTGCAGTGAAACAGTCACAAGATGGTCAAATAAAATTAAATAAATAATGCGCAACGCTGACCTCATACGTCATCAGCCCGGAACTGCTTCCATGTACAACTGTTGGCGCAAGCTAGATTAAAGTGATTATTACGTTTGGAATATGGATATTTGTCTTACAAAAACGCATCGATTCGCTACAAGAGGCCTTTGTTCACCCCCCAGAGCCGTGTGAGGCACTTTATATTATGGATGGATGCACTTTATTTCAATTCTTTTGGACTGATGCACTGCAACACCCACTGACTGCAATGATAAAGCTTGGAATAGCCAGGACAATTTTTAATACAACTCCGACTGTATCGTCTGAAAGAAGAAAGTTCAATACAATAGGATGGCCTGAAGGTGAGTAAATTTACAGCTAATTTTCATTTTTGGGTGAACTAACCCTTTAACTCTTTCCCTGCCATTGACGAGTTATCTCGTCTTTTACAAGAAAACGCTTCCACCGCCAAAGACGAGTTTTTACGACTTTCCGTGTTTTCACTGTTATACACTATTACACATCTTCTGAACGAGTACAAAACCTCCCAAACAAAAAACACACGTGAACAGGATGGAGAAACTAGCGATCTCTTATGCAAACCGATGCATATGAAAATAATGTGATCATCAGCAATAGACAGCATATAAATAAAACTGCATAATGTTACAGAGTAAAATGTTGATCCAGGAAGTGGTATATGTCTGTGCAAGCTTTGGACGTATTGATGGAAGCGATTTACTGGATTTATGCTGTGATAATCGTACTGAATATTATCCAGATGTAGTTTTTAATACAAATGTGATTTTCTCACCTTTTTGCTAAAAAATTATGCATTTTTATGAAACCTAACTATATTCAAGTGTTGATAAAAAAAGAAAACTTGAAGCTAGAATAAAACAGATTTTTTTTGTGTGTAAAAGTAGAGGCTGATATTTATTTTGGTGTATTGCATATTCAAATATTCATACAGCAAAATATACTGGAGGCCATCAAATTTAGTGAAAATCACAAATCTCTGGCTGTGGCTGGCAACTTTTTTCAAAAATGCTGGCGTGGAAAGAGTTAATGACTGAAATATTTTGAAACCAGAGGCTTACTAATATTGCAGTAGCATCTCTGTTATATTTGTTATCTAAATATAATATTAATTAATATTAATATTTTGTTTTATAATAACATTTTATTATATAAAATATTTACATATAATATGTATTAATATATAATAGTAATTGTTATAATGTATTAATTGCTAATATTATTAGTCGACATATATTTGTCACGTGTATGTTCCCGTTTAGTTCTTGTTTGTCCTTATTTGGTCCTTCCTGTTCCCTGTCCCCATGTGTTCTATTAGTTCCAGGTTGTTTCCTTGTTATTAGTGATCCTCCTCACCTTTCTTTCCCCTTCGTTATCTTGCCCTATTTGAGTTTGTAGCCCGTTTGTTCTCCCTTGATGTCAACCCTGGCTACGTGTGTTTTCCTGTTTCCCTGGATATTATTAAAGTCAATAAAGTTTGACTTCGGACTGTCTGCGTCTCCTCGCTCCGTGCTCCTCACAGTAGCAGCTAACCATGACAATATTATTTATAAACATTCATGGAAATTTTTTTTTATTTATTTATTTTTTCCCAACTGCATGATTTAGAAACTAGAGTATTACTACGTTTGCAGGAGCATCTTTGTTATATTTATATATTCATACTAATAAATAATAAGTATTTTTATATATAATAAATGATGCAGTAGCATCTGTATTGGTCATATTTGTGGTTAGGGGTTTACTGAACCACGATAATTCAATTTATGCATGTAACTTGTCTCGTACCATTTGTTTTATGGACTTTATAAGCAAGCAGACTATGATTTCTGCTTGGCGGGTGATAAAATGGGCCAAGATCCTAAAAATCCACTCAGAACTGCCAAGAGCCATCATTTGGTCTTCCAGTTTGTATGTGTTTCAAATACTGGCAGGTCACTGTGGTCGCAGCTCCAGGAATGGCTGGTATTTATGTTCGGCCATGTTTTGGCCAGCGCTGGCAGGAAAAAGTGGAGAGAAAAAGCCTGCTGCTCTGCTTTTGTTTGGACGGCAGGAGCAGCTTCTCTAAAGAGGGTGATGATGGAGATGTTTGCTCAGGCTTCCCTTTTTCTACTAAGTCCTCTCCAAAACTAACCAAACCCCCCAAAAATATACTAACCACTCACTAGCAGTGATACCACTCCCTCTTTGGAGGAAATGGACGTTTGGTGAATGGTTTGGAAAGCTGCACTTGTAGAGGAGACTACAAGTGGCATGGCTTTTGAGTGAGAAGGGTCCTCAAACATTCAGCCAGATCTGAATGGGATCTCAAAGAAATAACTGAGTCTTAAATGAAGCAGAGCCGAATGAGCGGTAAAGTGCGATAACTCGTTAACAAGATAGGCAAAAACCAATTCCTGCCAAAACTATGACATGATTACAAAAATGACATGTGATGTTCTTGGGGAAAAACAATGTGATTTGATGGTTATGATGATAGTGACTGGGACATAGAGGCTGTAGCTCAAGTTCACCTGAGCTTTTGCATCTATGTCTGTAGGTTATTTTTTTATTTTGTGATTTATGTTATTTTTT
This sequence comes from Sinocyclocheilus anophthalmus, assembly GCA_018155175.1. Taxonomy (NCBI): domain Eukaryota; kingdom Metazoa; phylum Chordata; class Actinopteri; order Cypriniformes; family Cyprinidae; genus Sinocyclocheilus; species Sinocyclocheilus anophthalmus. The sequence goes on along the minus strand of JADLZN010008809.1, from coordinate 47,776 downwards.
TATTTTATTTTACTTAGTCTTTCTTTTTATTTGGGTTAATTCTTAGTTTGTGTTTCGTTATTTCATTTTTTATATTAAATTATTTAGTTTATTTGATTTGATTTAATAGTTTTAATTTTATTTTTAGATTTTTTTCATCGACATTCTAATTACTAGTTTCCATGTCAGTGGGGTCCAGCGTTATTTAGACTATAACATTCTTCAAAATACATTGTTTTTGTGTTCCACAGAAGAAAGAAATGGCAACAGGTTTGACGTGACATGAGGTTGATTAAATGAAAGTAGAAAAATTGGGTCAGTTTTGATTTCACATTGACTTTAAAGCCTTGATCTGTTTGGAGAACCTTCTCAGTGCTTTTGAAGGAGGTAGAAAATAATCTACTATTACTTTAAAGAACCAAGGAGGACTAATTTATACTGATATGAGTGTTTTAATCTCCAAAGAACCATATACAGCCAAAACTGGATAAACAGCAGCTTGTTTGCTTTGACCTTTATTTTTAATAGTGTAGGTTAATTCCCTCACAGCTGAAGATTCATATGCCAACCCTGCTGTCATTTTGCTCGAATGAGACCCCTCACATTCAGACCGCTTATTGCCTTTAAATAGTTTAACTCCCCTCGCCTGTTTCTCTTCTCTGCTTAAGTGGGTTAGGCTAATTTAATTCTACTTGACTACTGCTGTCAGATTGTCGTACGTCCTTATTTTGTCCTTGTGAGCATTGGTACGCTACTGTTTCGTCTCATGTGTAACATTGATGAATTGAGCTAATGTCTTACCTGAAAGATACCTTTAATCACATTTGTCTGGATTCTCTTCACAGTGACTCATGAGTGTCAGGGCTCTTTTGTACAGATACGACCCCATTGGGTTCTTTAAGAGAATCTGGATTGTGCCATTAATCACATTTTCATGCAAATAATAGTTTATGGCTTTTATTAAATGGTAGCCAGAGCAAAATGACTAAAGACAGTGTATATACGGTAAGAAAATATATTTTTCTTAATTTTTAAAATTTAAATGTTTAAGTATAATCAACTTGGTTAAAATTATATTAAACAGACTTAAAAATAGGTTGAATCTTATATATGACTGACTATGAAAAAAGTTGAAATTCATCAACATTTCTGTGAGTTTTGATGAGTTAAAGTAATGTAAAAACATAAGTTTCCATGGCTTACTGATCATATATCTATGGGAGCTATATGCCTTGATTTCAAGCGGTGCTGCTTTCCAAATACAGTGGGGCTAAAAAGTATTTAGTCAGCCACCAATTTGTGCAAGTTCTCCCACTTAAAAAGATTTGAGAGGCCTGTAATTTTCATCATAGAGTTTCATCATTTCAACTATGAGAGACAAAATGAGAAAATAAAAATTCCAGAAAATCACATTGTAGGATTTTTAAAGAATTTATTGGTAAATTCCTCGTTAAAATAAGTATTTGGTCACCTACAAAAAATGCAAGATTTCTGGCTCTCACAGACCTTTAACTTCTTCTTTAAGAGGCTCCTCTGCTCTCCACTGGTTACCTGTATTAATGGCATCCGTTTTGAACTCGTTATCAGTATAAAAGACATCTGTCCACGACCTCAAACAGTCACACTCCAAACTCCACCAGGGCCAAGACCAAAGAGCTGTCAAAGGACACAAGAAACAAAATTGTAGACATGCACCAGGCTGGGAAGACTGAATCTAAAATAGGTAAGCAGCTTGGTGTGAAGAAAAATAACTGTGGGAGCAATTATTAGAAAATAAAAGACATACAAGACCACTGATAATCTACCTCGATCTGGGGCTCCACGCAAGATCTCACACCGTGGGGTCAAAATTATCACAAGAACTGTGAGCAAAAATCCAGAACCACACGGGGGGACCTAGTGAATGACCTGCAGAGAGCTGGGACCATAGTAACAAAGGCTACCATCAGTAACACACTGCGCCGCCATGGACTCAAATCCTGCAGTGCCAGACGTTTCCCCCTGCTTAAGCCAGTACATGTCCTGGCCCGTCTGAAGTTTGCTAGAGAGCTTTTGGATGATCCAGAAGAGGATTGGGATAATGTCATATGGTCAGATGAAACCAAAGTATAACTTTTTGGTAAAAACTCAACTTTTCGTGTTTGGAGGAGAAAGAATGCTGAGTTGCATCCAAAGAACACCATACCTACTTTGAAGCATGGGGGTGGAAACATCATGTTTTTGGGGCTGTTTTTCTGCAAAGGGACAAGGATGACTGATCCGTGTAAACGAAATAATGAATGGTGCCATGTATCGTGAGATTTTTGAGTGAAAACCTCCTTCCATCAGAAGGGCATTGAAGATGAAACTTGGCTGGGTCTTTCAGCATGACAATGACCCCAAACACACCGCCCGGGCAACGAAGGAGTGTTTTCGTAAGAAGCATTTCAAGGTCCTTGAGTGGCCTAGCCAGTCTCCAGATCTTAACCCCATAGAAAATATTTGGAGGGAGTTAAAAATCCGTGTTGCCCAGCGACAGCCCCAAAACATTACTGCTCTAAGAGGAGACTGCATGGAGGAATGGCCAAAATACCAGCAACAGTGTGTGAAACCTTGTGAAGACTTACAGAAAACGTTTGTCCTCTGTCATTGCCAACAAAGGGTATTTAACAAAGTTTTGAGATGAAATTTTGTTATTGACCAATACTTATTTTCCACTATAATTTGCTAATAAATTCTTTAAAAATCATACAATGTGATTTTCTGATTTTTTTTTTCTCGTTTTGTCTCTCATAGTTGAGTATACCTATGATGAAAATTACAGGCCTCTCCTCATCTTTTTAAGTGGTGAGAACTTTTGCACAATTGGTTTGCTGACCAATTTTCCCCACTGTATCTTGATGATGTTATACGGGACTGTGCACTTGCAATGCATTGGCCAAGGATCTGAGTGTGATCTGACTGTCTTAATACAGGTTGAATCCAGCTACAGAGACAATCACTCATGTCTCCCCTGGGTCTCAGCAGTATCTCATGTCACTAGTGGCTTTTCTTGTGGTCTGAGGCCATTCAAAAGAACTGAATCGAGCCAATAAGAGTCATCTTTATGTTTCTCAACATCGAAGATGGCCAGGTGGCACAAGAAATACTTTGAACTCTGGCTAAAAACGCAGTAACAATGAGGGGCCTCCCTTGGAGCTCTGGAGCCTTTCAGCGTAGATTAGGCCATCCTGGGACAAACGGCGGATCACAGAACGATGTTATAAATGGATGTGGAGATTGGCACAACCTAAGTGGTATTGTGACAGGCAGCATGTCTACTCTCACAGTGAGCTGAAGAAAAAGAAAGAGAGTAGACACTATTGTCTCCTCGCTGTTCTGTTGCCTTTGTGGGACGCTGTTTTAGGGGAAAGAAATGGAAAGGAGCTGGAGGCTTTGGGAAGGTGACACTAAAGCTGCAGCATGTCTGGGCACAGCACTCTTTGTTTGCCCGTCTGTGTGAGTCAGAATTGCACCATATTTTTCTGTTTGTATCATATACTTGTGTACCACAACATCGTATATTTGAGTGTGTGGTTTGTATGAGTCACAAAGTGAGTCACGTCTTTGGTACTTTTTAATATTCAGACAGTTTCGGTGTCAATGCGACATTAACTCAAAGAAATGCATCTCAAGCATGTAATAATCCTTAAAGGGGTCCTATTATGCTTTTTCACTTTTAGTTAGTTTGTAATGTTGCTGTTTGAGCTTTGTAACTTTGGCAGATCTGTTATAAAGCTCAAAGTCCACTTCAAAAGGAGATTTTTATTTAACAGAAATCACTTTTCAAGAACTACAACGAATGGCTCGTTTGGATTACAACGCATATTTTTTCCGGGATTTGTGATATCACAAATACCGACGAATTGGACGAGACCTGGTTGAGCTGCACTAAAGAAAGCAACGAGTGTTTTCACTATGTCGGAGACACGCTAGCTTTCCCTAAGCAGACAAACTTAGAGTGGTTACAATTATCCGGGTTTAAATCGTGCTCAAATTGATTTGATATTGATGCAGGCAATATTTAAACTGAAGCTCGCATGCAGCTATGGTAAGGGGCATGACATTTCCCGACCAGGCGCCAATCACAACACACACTGGTCCAGCTAACCAATCACAACACATTTCGTATTTCAGAAGGCGGGCCTTCATTTGATACAGGAACTATTCGAGCCATTCATTCCAGACTGGGGATAGAGGTGTTGTAATAATGTAAAATATGTTAAAATAATGTGTTTTTCGAACAACCTTGAATGAGAGCCTGTTCTAGTACACCCCCAAACAAAATCAAGACTTTGTAAAAGAACATAATAGGACCCCTTTAGTTTGATACACTGGTACACTTTTAAGCCATGTCGGTATACGGTATACTAAGTCTGTTATTTGTTGTTGACTAGTATTTTCTATGCATTGGCAATCTAACATGGAATAATGATGACATGGTAATTGTGTGCTATTTGCATACCATACATGATACATTTGATTGTGTTTAATACTGTATTATTATACTATCATTTTAGGTGATTGACCAAATTCATATATGTATTATATTACCTTAATTTTTATATTTATATTTTTTAATATTTTTAATTATATTTACAATTATTTTTGTTGCAAAAATATAGCAGATAATCAGGTGAATGAATACTTAATAAATATATATTTTAATTTACCATGGAATTGTGTTGCACTGCGTGAGGCAAATGGGGGTCACACCAGATACTGACTGGTTTTCTGGCACCCCCCAATACCACCCAATACAGTAACTGCACATCTAGAGTGGCCTTTTACTTGTGGCCACTAGGCACACACTGTGGCATATATAATGCGTCTAAGTCAGCACTTGATATGCCCCACACTGTTAGTGTGGATGATTATCTCGGCAATGATAAGTGTACTACCCAGATTTAGACCGATTTGTTAACATATTTGAGAGAAATATGCCTTTTTTTTTTTTTTGTGTACAGATAAAAAAGTATTAGATCTTTGAGTTTCCGCTCATGAAAATGGGGCAAAAAGCAAAGTGTTGCGTTTAGAATTTTTTTCATTTTATATATATATATATATCTATATAGATATATATATATATATATATTGTAAAAGGTAAGGTGGTTGAAATATTATATTCTATTATAAACACATATATTTATGCCTTTTTTTTTGGAACAATCTGGAATAAAACACTTAAAATCAAAGGCGCTACATCTTATCTGAAATTGATGGATGTAAACCAAATGATACAATTTGACCGTCAAACAGTACATACAGTCGTACTGTTGAACCATGCATGTAATTCCCAAAATCATGTCATTTTTGCCCTGGCACTGTAGTGGTTTAATAAACACACAAACTCCTACAGCAGATCACACACATCCACACGAGGAGATATATGGATCTGACTGTGCTTTGATTAGTATGAGCAATGTGCTTCATATGGGGGAGATTTTCTGCTTTATTTTTCAAACATGTTTTGACAATACTTCCACAATACGATTATTTTTATATTATTTTTTCCAGCAATCCCATTGTAAGCAGAAGTTGTCAGAAATTAAGCTCGCTTATCGAATTTCACTCGCTGCACAATCATGCCATTGATAGCTGTGAATTCCCCTCCCATCAGATGTCAAACCAAATAAGTATGAGACTAATTCACTCGTTTAACTCTTTTACTCCCTTTATTCATTAGAACATGTTCTGTTTTGTTTCTAAACAGTGCATGAGGTGTGAGATCTGTAGGAAAGAAGCACCACAGTTTTAGGAGACTCCTAAGGAAATTGATGCTTGAAGTAATAGTTCACCCAAAAATGAAAATTTGTTGTTAATTTACTCCGCCTCAGGCCATCCAAATGATTACCTGTGGCTCTATGAAGTGAATCGATCGGTCTATCTAAGATTATTTTCCATGAACTGGTTCTTTTGGACAGGTTCAATGAACTGGTTCAAATAACCGATTCACCAGTTAATTTAATACACAAGTACGTAACTATATGCAATAATATTATTACAGTGACATTCATGAAAAATCGAGACTTTTTCCAGGTTTTAATGCTATAACAGTCCCCCGGGGCATTTCCAACCAAGGAAACGTGAAAAAGGTTAACCCAGTAACTTTGTTTTGGTAAGCCTTTTTCTGCAAGTGTCTGAAAAAACGAGTGTGTCTGATTTCGCTCCCTTGGTGATGTGGTAAAAGGGATCTCATTATAATATTACCTACCCTTTATCTGTAAGTTTCCACCCACTGGCGCCTTCATTTTGATTTTGCAAGCGACAACGATGTACCAGCTCTAATGCCATGTTGAAAGTTTGAGCAAAACATGCTAACTGTTCTGCTTTTGGCTGCACAGACGAGCACAGAGCACTATTAAGAGTCCCAGCCTCAGAGGAGACAAAAACAACAGTGGATTTATTGATTTATTTATTGTATATTGCTGCTGCCACACAGATCTAAAACCTTCACAGACATAACTGACTGTTTTTGTAACTTGTGTGTTTTTTTAACGTAAACTTGTTTGTGAATGAGAACTTAGTTTAGTACTCGCATGCTGTCTGGTGGATGCTTTCTGTCCGTGTGCTTCGGATGTTTGCGCTCAGAAAACCGTATATCAGAAGTGTAAACTAATGGTTTAAAACGCATAATTTCAGCACGATAAACATGATAATCAGAACCAAAACAGATGTTTTTTAGCAGGTACAGAGCTGTAATGGCGCAGCTCTATTCTGGAAAAGGGTGGCGGGGAGCAGCAGCTCATTTGCATTTAAAGGGACAGGCACGAAAAACAGCGTGTTTCTGCTTCCACTCAAAATAGGCATTTTCAAAATGATATAATAAATGATCTGTGGGGTATTTTGAGCTGAAACTTCACAGACACATTCTGGGGATATATGAGACTTATATTACTTATTGTAAAAAGGGGCATAATATGTCTCCTTTATAGCACACAATAATAATGTGAAAACACGTTGATGTTTTACATGTTTAAAGCATATAAAGTGAATAAACTCTTAACCAACCCAACTTTTTACATAACCCATGAGAAACCATAAAATGTGAATTTCATCCCAGTGCTTGTTTCATGCATGCATTTATCACCAGCTCATCAGTCTTCAGTTAGAGCAGTGGTTCCCAAACTGGGGGGGTGTGACAAAAGGCTGAGGGATAGTGTCCAGTCAGCAGATTATTTTGCAAAATAAACCTCTGCAGGGTGATAAAGACTACACTGCGTAATTTGCGGGCACTTGCCTGATAAGTAAATAATTGAGTGCAAAATATTACATTAAAACATCATGACTCTCACAATAGTATCTGCTTGAGCGCTCCGTTATCAGTTGTAGCAGTTGTGGTTGTATCAATAACAGACCACTAGAAGGCGTGATTGAAAAATCAGAGTTGTATTGCAGGGAGCCATGTAGAAATATAATTGAACGATGCAAGGTTCTGCCAAAGCCACTAGAAGGCAAGCCTGCAACCTTTAGCCAAAAAAAGTGTAACGGCTAATGCTAATGCTTCCGCTTTGCCAGTACGTGGGGAAAGAAGATCAGAGGCCGTTTTTTTTTTATGGATGTCAGTGGAGGAGAGGCTTCACTACTCTGAATAAACATCTTTTTACAGGAAACATCTTATCATTTAATGAATCGACAGCCTGTCGGGTAATCTTCAACATTTTTTACACTAAACAATACTTTTGGATTGAACTAAACATACCAAAACAACGTGTCTACACCAGACGCGAGCGGCGCGACGTGACCAAAGCAAATAGAACCCAGTGATGTTCTCTGCTGTGGATGCGGCATGTTGCGACACGACAAATCCATGATAGTAAACTGATGCCCCATTCTATTTCTGATGAACTCCAGCGCTCTGACACAAAGGACAATTTCAAATATTCATAAGAGAATCATGAAAAAATATGAAAATATGAAGCAGCACAACTGTTTATAGCATTAAAATAATCAAAAATGGTTACTGACCAGAAAATCAGCATATTAGAATGATTACTGAAAGATCACGTGACACTGAAGACAGGAGCTGTCGTAATGATCTAAACCTTAAACCTGTTCAGCTTGAGCATAACCATTTCAGACAGTTCAGACTGATTTGATGAACTGGTTCAGAAGAATGCTTCGTTCATGACCGGACATCACTCTGCACCATTTGCCTGAGCTGGCAATGGACTACAGGTAAATGTTTGTACATATGTTGATTTTTCTTGCCCGGCCGATCATTTACTTCCTACGACACTCAATATCATAGGATCCATCAGTTATCAATTTTTGGTCTGGCCGTTTTTGACTCTGAAGTGACGTAGCCTTGACTTGCATTTTATGAATCACAAGGACCATGGTTTCAGCTAAAATAATAAATTAATGATTATAATTCTGTTCGACTGAAGAAAAAAAGGTATCTACATCTTGGATGGCAATTAACAGCACATTTTCATTATAGGGTGAACTATTCTTTTAATGAAATGAACTTAAAATGGGAACACTTTTAAGTCACCTGAGTAAAGAAAGAGCATCATCAGACCAATGAAATGTTGGTTAGGTGTGTGTGTTTGTGTGTGGGTGCATTGATGGCTTGGTGCCCGGTTTTGCTGGTGGGCGAGAGCAGCAGTGAGTTGTGACCTCATAACACTGCACTCACTGGCCACTAATTGGTGCCACACCGCTGATCTGTTATGATGGGAGAATATCAATACTGACAATGATTCGATGCGCTTGTGTGGGCAGATGTGAATTAGAGGAGCTTCTTTCTCACCAAGAATGGCTTGTTGGTGTCTGTGATGAATGTTGGAGATCATGTTTGGATTTTGCCTTTGATGGAAAGGAACATTTCACCCAAAACTGAAAACTGTCATCATTTGCTTAATCTCATGTCAATCAAAATCCATATGAAACATCTTGTGCGCTTAATTCCAAGTCTTCCAAAGCCATACAGTAGATTTGTGTGAGTAAAAGTGTTTTCTTTGTTTTTTTTTTTTTTTTTGTGGTGCAATTATTGCTTTAATGTCTGTCTTGAAATAATGGCCTTTTTAACTACAAAGGGTCAGTAGAGTCATGTAGACATAATATTTAATAATTCTTGTAAACATGGTTTAAACAAAACCCACTTCAAAGTTTTATTTGTAAATATTGTATATGACATTAGTCCTCATATAAATAACCACATTAGGCAAATATGTATGAAATGTAACTCAGGGGATGTTTTAAGTCAAGTCTTAATGTGCAGTATACTAAAAGCCTAGATATATATCTATATATATATATAATATAGATATATATATCTATTATAATCTATATATATCTATAATAATTGCATATAACTCACAGGGGATGGTTAAGTCTTATGTAAGGATACTACAACCCTCTGTGGGATTTTTTTTTACTTGTTTTATGGTTGTCTGATCGTAAAGCTACTATTTGAGGAATCATTCCAATGTCTGGAGCATAAATTGTGAGGTTTGCGACCACAATTTAATAACTTGAGGGTTAGAGATTTAGAACACAATATCCTTGTTCATGTGCAAGCACATGTAACTCCCCCCCTGGTGACAATGTTTAGTTCTACTATTTTAATATTTCTAAATATTTTACAAATAATAAATAAAGGTATTAAAAAAAAAAATAAAAAAATTGTATTAAACATTTTATATGAATTAAAATATCTTGAAAACAGCAATTTTTATATTATTTTTTAAGTTCTAAATAATTTTATTCTAAAACAACATGTATGCTTGTTTTTCTATTCGGCATTTCCGTTTTTTGTACTGACCCATTTCGGAACGGAACTATGGGACACTGACTTGATACTATTTAGTGATGGAATCTTGCTTTGACCGTTTTTATTTGAACAGCTTCTCTTAATACAGTTTATATTATGACAGTTGGATCGTTATTAATCAAAAATAATAATTTAACTTTCTTAGCAACATCTTCGAAGTGAAATTTATTAATTAATTACTTTTAGTTTTAGGTGTCATTATCAATAGGGTTTCTATTTTGTGATTTTAGTTAATTAGTGTATTATATATTTTCTTTATTCTAGGTTAATACAGTCTGGCTACCTTGTTGTGCTACTTAGTCCAAGACTATTCAAGTTTAAATACATACAATATATATTTAAAAAATATTTTTGTAAATCATTTTTATTATTATTGGTAAAAAAAACAATTCTTAGAACTGTATACTTCTTCTGTTTTTTTTTTTTTGTTTAAATCCGTCAAGCTTCTTCATATGATCGGTTTTGGTTACCTGAACTCTTTAACACTGACATGTGATCCAACCAGGGCTTGAATCATTTGCTTTGCCCACAGCTTCACTTATTGCAAATCATGCCTCATATAAATCAGACACTGATGTAACACAGCTTATGAAAGCACCTGTCCCACACGTAACCCTAGCCCCTATAAAAGCACCAACATGCACGCTATCCGCTGTATTTAATAGGGGTGAAAGGTACCAGCATTTCATCATCAGACATGTGAGTTTTTCACTACAGTCCAAATAAAACCCATGCCACCTTTCTGTTATCCCGTTCTTTTTACACTTCAGTTAGGATGGCGTAATCCCAGCCAGCAGTGTTGATGTTTGCAGAGGTCAAGAAGGAAACTCTGTTCCAAGAGCTTCTCCTCTGCAGTCGAACCCTTGTGAGAGAAGCAAACAGAAATGCTGCCAGTGAACAAGTGTTGGTCCAACTCAAACAAACGTAGCAGTCAAGCCATACAAAGCTGCTTCTTTCTTCACACTAGAGCTCTGGTTTCAGGTCAGGCGATTACAGAAGCATCTTTAGTGACGCCTCGTTAATCAGACCATCATGAAGCCGACTGGTGTATGCCAGAAGCTTGGCTGTTCTAGAATGGGTTGATGAGACATATTTAGTGAATTCACTCTAAGCACAATTAGAACTTTTGTAGTTGTAAAGGATAATTTTACAATGTTATATCTGACCTCTTAAAATAGAAAAAGTTTGGTTCCAAAACACGATAAACATCATTAAAAAAAAATAAAAATTTGAGTTTCCGCCAAAATCTGTATTGCATCTGGTCGGTATTGAAAAGTCATTTTTTTTATTTTACGCAAAATGCGATATCCACCGTTTTATTCTGTCATGTTTTCTCCCTATCTTTTCAAACCGTGACAAACGCTAGTCTCCCTTCTCTGCAGAATGAGATACATCCGCTCAACCAATCACAGCACACCATATCACGCATTGTAAACAGTAGTGTGATGCTTTGAATACACGCCGCATCCTGGTTTTCCGCCTCTCCCTTTGTACTTTTGGGATCACAAACAAACAAAAAAATTAATAATTTTGACGGCATTGATGAACCTGTGGTGGTTTCTGCGGTGGGGAAGAAACGTAAGCCATCGAAATCTAATCATTTACGTGAGGAGATTAAGAAGATGAGGCACTCGGGAGGAGGACAAATGCCGGGTGTTGCTTGTTCTCACACAACAGCATCAAACTGTCACACTGACACATTGACCCCATGGGATCTTTTGAAAAACCTTCAATTGTTTTACTCAGTCAACGAAAACTGAGCAGGACCAAGCCATTTTACAGCTGATCGCAGTCAAAAAAGTTCAGCGACAGATCGCTGTTCCCGCCTCTCATTTCAAATCATCACGATCATTCCTTCCTCTTTACTAACTTACTAGTTTAAACGCGAAATAAACATGAATGAACATCTCACTCCTCATGTAATCGCTCCATCAAGCTTTCAAACACGTAAAGGCAATAAAAAAAGCTTATAAACAAATTGAAGGTACACTCTTAAAAATGCTGGGTTGTTTCAACCCAAATTTTGGTCAAATATGGACTAACCCAACCGTTGGGTTAAATTACCCAACGGTTGGGTTAGTCCATATTTGCCCCAAAGTTGGGTTGAAACAACCCAGCATTTTTCAGAGTGTAGCATTTCACTTACCTCAGGAAGTTATCAGTGTCCACAGCTTGTTAGTTCGCTATAAATAAAGTGCAGAGAAGAGCATTTCACAAAATCTTAGACTAATCCTAATTTTTTGACTTAACCTGTTTTCTTTATTATTTAATGTTTAAATAAATCTGTTATTAAAAAAGTTATGACAGCCTCTGTGTAAATTAATGTATTCACACCAAATATAAGTTTGGTATAATTTAGAATTTACTTAAAAAAAAACGCATTATGTTCAATATATATATATATTTATTTATTATTCTTCATTTTGACTGCCTTGTGAAAGGATTTTTTGTAAAGATAAAATCGAATTTACTTTCATCTCAGAAGAGATATCCAATCACATGAGGCTAAACTATATAAAAACCATACTGATTCGCAAAAATCAAAAGTGGGAGGGTATTTTGCAATATAAATGTAACTTATTTTTAATATGTTGAAGTAGGCTTCTTCCCTGGCTAACTTGATGGTGGCGGCGCCCCAGCGCCCCCTATTGACCAGCCACCACTGATCGTGGTACAAATGCGTATCGAACAGTATATATATTATTTTTAATGTAATTTTTTCAGGATGAATTGTGAGTTTTGGCCTGTCTAATTTGGGCCGATAAAAAGTTTACTTCCCCTCTACAATGAATCTATAATAAGAAATTTTTATTAAATCAAAAAGTTAAAGTATTTCAGAATGATAATTAATTTCAAAGTGTGTGTGTGTGTTTAATTTATTTATTTTAGTTTCCAGGTGTCTTACAACATTTTTGTATTGGTATTTTAATTTATGCATAAACATTTTCATTCCATTTATGCATTGCTTAAATTTTAATTTGATACATTTGAAGTTCATCGATTTTTTTTGTTAACTTGTAGCGTTAGCACAATGTTATTTTTGTATTTTAAAATTTATAAGGATTATTGTAAAAACAATATTAGTTTTTTTATTTTAACATTTATAATACAAATACTTATTATTTCACACATTGTTACCATTAGCGATTCTCAACAATTGCATGTACATAAGCATAGCTATTTGATATTACAGCGGCACCCTACGGCGTCGCCCCCACCAACAGAACTCAGGACCACCTCAGAAACCTATAGTCCTGCGAGCCGTGCTGTGCCATGCTTCATAGCTGAATTAAATAATATGCTGTCATGGCTAAGTGGATTACTTAGCATTATTGAAAATGAGTAATGCTGCAATTATGCGTCGAGGGATGAGAATGGGGTCTGGGAAAGTCTTTTATCAGCCAGCCAGATTCATGTGAGAGGGAGGAGCTGCACCAAATAGGATGAAATGCATTCCTTATTTTGCTACGATGGACAAAGATGTCAGGCGAAACAGCTGCAAGAACAATGCGTCTCAGATGGGGCAGTACGTCACTACGGCTAATTGAATGTTGTAGAACGTGTATGCGTATCTGAAAGTGGTTGACTGGAGTTATTTAAATAAGGTTGTAAAATAAGTAAAAAAAAAAACACAACAAGGCTTATTTCGACATAAAAGTCAACAAATCAAAATTAACCCTGTTTACTGTATTAATGCACATTCCTTGTCTTATTGTGAACCATTTGTTTTGCACATTATACTATAGACAAAAAAACAAGTTTGTCTTTGTAATTACTTATTATATAATTGATTTTTTTATATAATAATAACAAGAATAAAACTTTTAAATATTCTAAAATAAAAATATATTTTGTACATTTTTATACTTTAACTTATATATATACACCTCAAGATAATAATAATAATAATAATAATAATAATTAACTCGCCGCTCAAATTTGCGCAAAAGTGTTATGACTTCAACTGAAAACAAGTAAAAATACCATATAAATGCACGATTAAATATTAAACACTGCAAAAAATGGCTTATCTTAATTTGTATTTTGTCTTGTTTTTAGTCAAAATATAAAAAAATTCTTAAATCAAGATACATTTACATATAAGCCAAACAACTTAAGATATTTAGTCTTAAATAATAGTCTTAAAACTAAATTAAGTGCATTTTGCTTAAAACCGGTAAAATGATCTGCCAGTGGTGTAAGTAAAATACTCTTGTTTTAAGAATATTTACTTGCCCCACTGGCAGATCATTTAAATTGTTTTAAGCAAAATGCACTTAATTTATTTATTTTTCCCCCCCTGGAAACAAGACTAAATATCTTAAGTCATTTTGCTTATCTAGTAAAAGTATCTTGATTTAAAAATGTTTTGCAGTTGAACCCAATTTATGTAAAAGAGATTAACAAAATGCATAACAAAAATGTTAAAATAAAACCAACTACAAATTTAACGGGATAAGTTCACCCAAAAATGAAAAATTTGATGTTTATCTGCTTACCAACAGGGCATCCAAGATGTAGGTGACTTAAGTTTCTTCAGTAGAACACAAACGAAGAGTTAACACAAACCCGTTGCAGTCTGTCAGTCTTATAATGGAGGTGAATGGGAATCACATCTTTGAGAGTAAAAAAAAATACACAAACAAAACCAAATTAAACCATGCAGCTCGTGATGATACATTGATGTGTAAAAACACAAAACAATCGGTCTGTGCAAGAAACTGAACATTATTTATATAGTTTTTTTTCCCTCTGATTCACGCAATGTCCGAACTGTCCTGAGCGTGTCCTGAGCGTGTCCTGAGCGCGTTCTCAACAGCCGGCGCTTGACGCGTCTTCTTTTTCTTCTTGCTTTACGGCGGATCGCAGATTATAAGTGCATTACCGCCACCTATCAAGTCGACCACTGACACTCCTAATTGAGATTCTAGATAGAGTGTCAATGGTAGAACTGGCGGGACATTCTCGTGATCTTGAATCAGAGGGTAAAAAAAACGATTAAATACTGTTCAGTTTCTGCACCGACCGATCGTTTTGTGTATCTCCACATCAATCTGTATCGTCACGAGGACGCAGGGTTAATTTGGTTGGTTTGTGGTAGTTTTTTGTTTTTGTATTCCCATTACCTCTATTATAAGACTGACAGGACGCAATGTTGCTTGTTAAAAATTCCCTTTGTGTTCTACTGAAGGAAACAAAGTCACCTACATCTTGGATGCCCTGGGGCAGTAAGCAGATAAACATCACATTTTATTTTGGGGTGCACTATCCCTTTATAAATCTAAATGCATAGAAGTGGATGTATTTATTTGTTTGGTAAAAAGCTGACAATTTTTTTTTTTTTTTAGATTTCTTTTTAAAACATTTAGCTTGCTGGCGTCCTTATCGGTGTTGACTGTCTGATTTTACAGATTCCTCTTATTTAGCTGTATTTGGATTTTTCATAAATCAAGCATACAAATCAAGTCTCCTCCTATATTTTACACATGTAAATGCATCAGATTACTGAGGTAAAATAAGTTGTACATTTTGCTTTGTTGACTTTAAATGTTATAAAACAGGTTGCTGAACAAAGACAAAGCAATAACTGTGCTCATCTCTTTTGTAGCATTTATTTCCTTTGACATTAAACCACAGGCTTGATCTTCAGTAGCCTATTTGACTGTTCTTTTAAGAGCTCACATGCTGTTTGTAAATAAAAATCAAGTTTCCACCTGATTTTGTGGTATTTACGAAATTTCTTTATGTTGTTTGAGTGTCCTTGTCATAGTAGCATTAACCTACCCATTTTTGCGAGGCCTTACAAACATCACATCAGCTGTCTGTATGAAAGCTCGGGGTAAAGACATTTGGTGTCTTTGCTGTGGTTGTGCCCTTTATCTGATGAACAATGCATTAGGGCAGCTAATGCAGTATTCATGCACCCGTTTGAGCATTGATGCATTGTTCTTCTACTAAAGGCCACATGTAAAGATCAGTCCAGTTTGGGACATGCACTCTTTATTGGAAGATTAAAAAAGCACTCGACAAAATGCATCTCTAGCATTAAGAGGCAGAAATACAAGAACCCAGGCTGTTTTTTTTAATGATAATTTGCAACAATAGAACAAGCAATGCAACTATGCCAACTCCATTTCATGCATCATTGTTTTAAAGGAATAGTTTATCCAAAAATTGCCCTCGGGCCATCCAAGATGTAGATTAATTTGTTTCTTCATCATATCTGGAGAAATTAAGCATTCCATCACTTGCTCACCAATGGATACTCTGTAGTGAATGGGTTGCCGTCAGGGAACTCAGAATGAGTCTAAACAGCTGATACAAATATTACAATAATAATCAACAAAAAATCCACACAACTCCAGTCCATCAACTAACATCTTAATGTGAAGTGAAAAGCTGCATGTCTGTAATAAACAAAATTGTAAAATGTAAATTCTAGCCAAAATTACGAGTCCAAATCAGTAATAAATGCTTCCTTCAGTGAAAAAGTCTACATTAAGGGGTCATAGATTTTGATGGAATGCTACATGCATTTTTACAAGTTGTTTGAACTGAAATGTGTGTTGGCAGTGTGTGTACACAACCACCCTATAATGATAAAAAAAAACAAAAAATCCACCTAGGTTTTTTTTTTTTTTTTTGAATTGGTTAATTTTCCCCTTCTGACAAATCGAGCCGATCTCAGATGCCTGTCTGTGTGACATCACAAAGACAGGCCCCTCCCACGATAGTTAGATTGACAGCAGCGTTTCAGCACAGACTGAACTGGCATCTTACCTTAGACCAGCCCTGAGTGAGCTGTCATCAATCCGCCAATGTTTCACCGCCGGAGCAGATGTAGAAAAGAATGACTCCTAACAAGTGATTGAGGTGTTCTGTTTTTGGATGTAATAATGAACATAGCAGAAGTCATTTACTCCCGACATCTTAGCCGCTGAACTCGCAGTGGATTACATTGTTTCTGAAGGGAATGCGCCCCCGATCTACATAAATGCGTCTATGTTCGCGCGAATCATTCATGATCCAGCCTCATCTACAGAAGAAGTGAGTATAAGGTTTTGTAATGAATCTTTGCAAATCGCCTTTCATAATAACGTGCTAATTAGCAAGTTTCACGATGAAAAGTAAACAGTCCCTCAGAGAGCGGCCCGGAAGAGAGGGGCGGGGTCAGCATAGCTAATTAACATTTAAAGGAAAATGCTACAAAAACGGCTTGATCTGAAAATAGCTGTTTTAGACAGGGTAAAAAAATTGTTTTTTACACTACCATTGAGAAATTTTAACCAAACTATGTTACAGACTTTTCATTAAGACCCCAAAGAATCATATCAACTTGTGGAAAATGGGCATCCTATGACCCCTTTAAAGTCTACCCACATATTTGTTTAGCACTGTTTTGGACTGATTTCGCTTGTAAGACAGTGCTTGATCTGTACGTATTTATCTCCTGATTCGGATGAGAGGATCCATTGGTGAGCAAGTCATGTAATGAAAAATTTCTCCAAATCTGTTCCAGTGAAGAAAAAAAAAAACTCATCTACATCTTGGATGGCCTGAGGGTGAGTACATTTTCAGCTATTTTTTATTTTTGGGTGAACTATTCATTTAAGTAATTAGGTATGCTGTCAGTTACAGTTAGTACAGTTACAGTTGCTTGGAGGATTCTCTTCAAACCGGTCCATCAATGACTACATTCAGAATATAGCATGTCTTCTCCCTTCATCATCAACACACACATTATTTCCTCCTACCTTGTTTGATAACTGTCAACAAAGGCACATAATGCAGAGGAAGGTTAAACTCACACACAATCATCACGTTTCTTCTCGATCTGCCCCCATTTGTGGTTTGAAATTTGTATAACTCCAGATGCCTGTCAAAACCATCAAGGGGTTTTTAATGACCCTTGAAACCTCAGTAAAGTGAGTGCGTCGTATAAAGCCTCTGATGTTTGTTAGAGCTTGTATTTTATGAATCAAAAACTAAGACAGTCAGTGAGAGTCTGTCTCAGAAAAACTGGGATGATTGAGGTTCTGCCAATAAAAAAAATAAATAAAAAAAATAAAAAAGTATTAGAGCGTTTTGGAATATATATGTATATAATATGAGTTTGGTTCCAAAACGCTATTAATCCATTTGGATCAATTTGAGTAACAATGTGTTTCGGTACTAAGAACAGTCTGGGAACAAGATGAAAGCCCCATATATTTTCGTTTCAACCTTTTCACGTAGATCCTTCAGGTTATAATAACAGTGAAAATCAAAATCTGGATACCATTTAAAGATTTCGCTATATTATTATTTTTATTTGTCCCCAAAAAATGCAATAAATCCATTGAATCAATATAAAAGTTATTTTTCATATTGAAACTGTTGAAAATACACCACATGATTAATCCACATATGACAGCCTTTGAACTCAATACTAATTAATTGCCAGTCTAGTGTGGTCACCGGACCAAAAGAACCAACATTACAGTATTCGGGACCAATCACCAGTGAAAAATTCCACGGTTCTGCTGGTACCAATTCGGTCCCAAAGCACAACACAAAAAAAGCATGCAATTAAAATTTATGTTTTTTACGATAAATTAATCCAAACTGTGTACATATTTAATTTAAAGGGCTTTTAAAACCTTCTAGAGATATTCAGCCAAGAAGCCCTGGTCCCACAACTAAAAGCCCAGATTTGCAAGGAATTAGTATTATCTGGGGACATTGTGTGATTTTGAAATTACCTCCCCACATCTGAATTTCGTGTGGTGCATTCGCACGGGATAAGCGAAGCCTGTTATTTTACTCGAATTTACTGACTTGTCTCCTGGATACCCGGATGTCAAGGCTTTGAGAATCCCGTTCTATGGTCCGGTTAGATGGATTTAAAAAAAAAAAGAAACTAATATAGTAGGGCATGCGCTGTGTCATTACATTTCACCAGGTTAAAATAATATCTCATGCTTTATGCTTGATTTATTTGTAACATTAACCTCAAAACCTTTTCAGCTTTCACTTTCTGCAAATTGTATGGTGTAGAGATATGATGACAGCACCCAAAATACTATCAAACACTCCAACGCAGCTCCATTCTTCGCGAAAGATGGATAAAAAGGCGCACAGGAAACAAAAACCTCGAAAAATTATATACAACCCACTAAATGATGGCCAAATCACAGAGATGCCGATTCACACAGGACTAATATTATCACAGGACCTCTGTGTTCAGCGAAATATGGTAGGTCATTTGCGGGGCAAGTTTTACTTTACAAATTACAGACATGGCCGATTCGCACGGGGTTAAGATCACAGACAACCTCCGCAATTTTTACAAATGACTGGAGGTCACCAGGTAATGCTAATCCCGTGCGAATAGGGCTTAAGTTAGCTAAAAAAAAGCCCAGAACTGCTTTTCTGACTGATATGACACAAACAAGGTTAACCATTTGTACATTCTCTAACACACACATTTTAGATTCACAATTAATTAAAAAGCCTCTGGTGTGTAAAAATAGTAAATGCCATCATGTCCTCCTGTTTGTTTTTTTTTTTTTTTACCCTGATAAAAAAGGTTATAGGAGCGTAAAGTATAAAGAAACTTCATTGTAATGCTCATTATATTAGCATTAGCCGTGCTTATGCTAATGATTAACTACTCTAGTAACAGCGTTCATTTCAATACGACATTCAAATTAAAATATTGATTAATATTCATAACAGAAGCAGTGTTCTGTTTCCCAGAGACTTGCACTCTATTTGTGGCGGCATATACATCCAAATTAATTATCGCCGCGGAGGCGTTGTAGCGGGGAGAGAGATAGAGGTTTCCCCGATAACGGCTGTATCAAATAAACGCGATCCTCTCACAAAATGCTGTTCAGGCATTACGGGCAACATGAAAATGAAAATGACCGGGGCGGGCCATCACAAAAAAATCAATTGTATGGGAAACAGATCTAATGTTAAAAATTAAAAAATGAACTTCCCTGATTGAATTCTTAATTGTCTGGGTGTCTGTCTTTAAACGTGTTTGGTAGTTGGTGTTTTCCTCCTTTTGATGTGCCATGTCTCAGTGCTTTTAGAAGAGAGCGAATACTGCGCCACCTGCGGATTAGGCGCATAAGAACCGGCGGTTGACGGGGGTACTTAAAAAAACCTGGTACATAAACCGGTTTCATTTTTAGTACCGACTTGGCTACGAAGTAATGGGTCTTTTGGACAACACTATGCAGGCCAATGGACTGGGATACATTCAATTCAGTCATCGTCCAAAAGGATAGTCAGCGGGTCTTTTGTAATGCTATAAAGTGATTACAACATTAAAGAAATTTTCTCATGAACATACATGAACAAACAACTATCACATTAAAACCACAGAAATTCCAAATGACATTTCCCTTAGCATTCAGACTTCCACAAAGTGCATCCATCTTTGCCATCTACATAATAAGTTGACTAGTGCTATACGCTGTTAATTGTAACAAAAACAACTAATCGGGCATAAATAAAACACTTACAAGAGACAAGCTACGCAGGTATCGCGTTCTGTGTGTAATCGAAGGGTGACTTCTATGAGATATATCGAACGTCGACGTATTTGCAAGATCTGCGCTCTGTGTATTAAATGACCCTCCATCTGAAAGGACGTGATGGAGATTTACTACTAATCACCAGAACCGGCTTTATTGATGAGATGCGCATGACAATCACATGCAATTTATTGTGCAGCCCTAAGTTTATTTGTTGATTACAAAGTACAAAATAAATTAGGAAAACTAGGATGCCGGGTGTATTCAAAACATCGCCATTACCGTCTACAGTGCGTGGAATGGTGCGCTGTGAATGGTTGAGCGGATATATCGCATTCTGCAAAAAAGGGAGACTGGCGCTTGCCTGTCACAGTTTTGGAAAAAAAAAGGGATAGACGAAACCACATGGCAGGAAGAAATCGAGCTGATTCAAAAAAAACAAATTTTGCGTAAAATAAAAAATTGACTTTTCAATACCAACCAGATGCAATACTGATTTTGGTGGAAACTCAAATAAAAAAAAAGGGGTTTATCGCGTTTTGGAACCAAACTCTTCATATATTACTACACTAGCACAGATGGTTTTAAAGCTAGAATATATGGAATAAGTGTTATAAAACTAAAATTTTTTATTTAACTGGGTTTTTAAATAAATTCTTATTTAACATTTAAAAAGTTGGCAAACTTTAATTTCACAGTTGGGATCATCAGATGCCAGCTCTTAATTTGGCCCTGGATTTATATCGAACCACGCAGAAATAATTAGAATGCTGTTTAGTAAATAGTTGTGGCATTTTCTGTAGCTCCCAGTTGATTGGTAATGAAAAATAGCCCTATGATATTCACGCTTGAGATGGTTCCTGCTGAAGTTGAATGGAGTCAGAGATATTAATTAATATATCCTGTTGTTATGTTGATCATTTATGAAATATAATAAACTAAGGTACTATGGTTTTTGAACTTTTTGTAGTTATGCTCACGTTTCAAATATTTAAATAAGTTAGAAAACATTCTGTGTTAGCGTAATTTTTATAAATTATTTTTAAAACATGGAATTATAACCTGAAATTGAATACTACTACTACTACTACTAATATGAATAATATAGTAAATGACTATAATAAGAAAATTGCAGGCGGGGAAGATTTTTGTTGTGTGTGATTTTGGTTTGTTTTATTTATTTATTATGTTAAAATGACGGGTAAGTCCACCGAACCGTCATAGACTGTTGGTGTAATTTGTATAAAATTAATTTAAAAAAAATCTGTAACTATAGCCTTTTTTAAAATTGAAAAACACTAAGAATAGCCTGAATTTGTAATAATAATAACACTAATAATATAGTATGTGTGATAGTTTGTTAGGTTTAAAATTAGGGAAATGCTAATTTCTCTTTGTTGGTGTCATTTATATAAAACTACTTTTAAAACATGTAACTATATAGAATTATAACTATAGAATTGCAAAAAAACTCATCAAAAAAAAAGAGAGAGGTTTTCAGGCCTGGAATTATTTATTTATTTACAGATGTCAACGATAAGTATCCAAATTACTCTTTGTTAGTGCAATTTTTATAAAACGATACCTACACATATAAACTGGAATTGTAAAAATGTCATTTTTATGTAATGGGATGTTTATTTGTTTGTTTGTTTATTTATTTACTTATGGATGAACAAACATATACAATTAGGGAGCCTACATTAGGGATGCAGCGATTAACCGGTTTCACAATTAACCGCAGTTTAAAATGTCACGGTAATTAAGCATTAAAGGCGCGCTACATGCGTGTTTCTGTTGCACAGAACGGAACAGTTGTAACGTGCGCAAAACAAAAACAAAGTCACACTAGCGGTACACTAGCGGTGCACCAGCTTAAAATGCTGTGCTTATCAGAGACACGGAGGCTACTACACACACTAGATTAACTATGACAGAGGAACCAAACAGCGATCCTTTATTTCCACCAGAGAAATGCCTGAAGTCGATAGTGTGGGACCATTTTGGGTACACCAAGAGACATAACGTGACCAGGCGTTAGTATTTTATTTTTTTGTATTGTTGGGGTCATTTCTTAGACGGTTTCTGCTCTATTTTATTTGGAAGGTATGTTGGTTTTTGGTCCGTTTGTTGTCATTTTAAACAAATATATGCCGTAAAAAAAAAATATAAAAAAAAAAAGAAAAAAAAAAAAAAAAAAAAAAAACACACTGCATGTGGCGCTGGCTAAAGAGCAAATCACGGCTCTTTTCTTTTTAAAACTATTTGTATTTTACACTGCACGGACATGAAGGCAAGGGACTGAGACACGCGAAAGCCAAAAGAGCCCTATGGATCGGTTTTTGTAGCTCAGTTATCAGCCTGCCACTTCAGATCAGGCAGATAAATAGGCCAATTTGTGGGTAATTTAATGGTAATATCACATGTATTTGGAATGAAGTTTAATTATAACATAGCAACTTGAATAATTTATCTCGATTGAGATTGAGACGGGACTCAGGAGGGAACCCGGGGCTGAGAGAGGAGGGAGGGAAGGAGAGAAAGTTGTTGTGTTGTGTGTTTAATTTGGTCTTTGTGGCATGTGTGTGCTTGGATTGGCCTCTTGTGTGAACATTTCGTGCGTCAGCGCTGGATCCTCTCTACAAACGTGTGAGTTTAGTTACTTAAACAGTGATTTCACCACTCTCCTGCGGATGCATGAAATGAATATTTATTATAGCAATTCAGTTGGCTATCTCTAAGCTCATTTATTAATAAAATAAACGTCCAGGGGCAGGCCGAGAGGTAGGGGGGGTGTGGGCTAGGGTTGCAGGCGGTTTTTTGAATGTGTTCTTTATCTCTCCCGTTTTTGCAGGGGAGGCGGTGGTTGGGAGGTTTTACAACAAGTGTGTTATTGTCCTCCAGGAATGTTTGTTTTTATGTACAAAGGGAGTGCCGCGCGCAGTAGCGCGATCTCTGATCTCACAAACCAAAGTAATAGACATGATTTTCTCAGGCCACTTGTAAAATCATATGAATTATTATAAAAACTATTAAAATGAATACATATGGATGACAGTTGATTACAATAATATTCCAGTTTATTTCCATCATTAGTAACAGCTTCCCCTGTGGGATTAATCTATAAATTAAATATTAAATATAATAAATAAATATAGTTATTGATGCTGGCATATAATAATAAGTTAATTAAACAATGCTTATCTAATAATCCCTTTTCTAGTAATTAGTATATATAAGCGGTCCAAACCCAACAAATTTTTGTTTTTTTCAGCCATGTTCCAGTTTTCCTGCCCCTCAGGTACAAACTAAATGTAAAGAAAAGAATTGGTACAAAAATTAGTTGAAAACATGAAATTTATTCTTTTTCTTTTTTTTGTGTGATATTTTCATTAGTTATTTCAAATGGAAAAAATATTGACATGGATATGTTTACAGTTTTTTTTTTATTGGATGTTTTTCTTTTTAGGAGTGTTTTGTTTGTTTTTTGCTGTGTCACCTTTTTGAATTCCAATGTTTGAGGAGATGGTAATTTTGTTATTGAGTGTTTGATTTGTTTAAGTTTCTTGGCTTTATTTATTTATTATTTTCTGTGACGTGTTTGTATTATGGGTTAGGTGTTATTTCTTTTCAAGGCCATGCTCAGACAATATCTAAAATTAACACGTTATTAGGCTCTAAAGGAAGAAGGCGTTGTCGAATGGCGCATTTTATACATTAAAAATAATCGTGATTGTTGTTCTGTGTGAAAACCTGTTGGGATTATTCCTCAGACAATAATCGTACCAACAAAATTTATAACCATTGCATCCCTAGCCTACATGTGACTGGGAATGTCAAAAATAACCAGACAACTCATTGACCAGAGAGTGTGGGAAACCATGGCACCTTTAAAGGGTGGTCGCTTAAGGTTTTGACTCTGGATTAACCACGAGAGCAATGAATTTCTTGGAAATAGCCATTCAGCGTGTCCTGCGAGTTTGGTTCTCCTTGACTACGGCATGTAATGAGCCACTAAATGAGACAAATAGCCACGGAGAATATAATGGGTTCTACTCTAGTCACCTCATGTCAGTTAACTCACTAATCTTTTAATTTAGCTTCGGAATACTTCAGTCTTTACACACACACATGCTCAGACTTACTGTCTTTCTGGGGTCTAGTAAGGAGGATTCATTAGCGCTCGGTGGTAAACAATCCTCAGTGACCTCTCTCAAGCAACCAATCCTTAATCAGCTGTGTCTAATCCCTGTGAACCCTCAGTAGTCGGCCAAGACCAAATGCGTCGAATGCGTCTAATCCTCTCTCACAAATCACTGCATGACACCCGCAGATTTGTGCTCTTTTTGTGCTGCTACTACAACCACTTGAAGGGATACTAGTATACACTTAAAAATTGAGGTTCTTTATTGGCACCAATGGTCCTTGAGAACCTTTTTAAAGGGGTCCTATTATGCTTTTTCACTTTTTTAAATTTTAGTCAGTGTGTAGTGTGTATGTTTGGTCATAAAAAAATCTAGAAAGTTGCAAATCTCAAACTCCACTCCAAAGGGAGATATTTCATTAAAAAAAAAAAAAATCAATTTTCAAGAACTACAAGTAATGGCTCGTTTGAACTACAACGTTTGTTTTCCGGGCTTTGTGATATCACAAAGCGGCTCATTAGAATATAAAAATAATTCCCGCCTACAGAAATCCGAATGGTTGGGGGGTGGGGAGGGGCGAGGTTGTGGGTCCTGAGCACGGGAGAAAATCAGTGAAGTTTACTTCACGTTGGAACATTCATTCATGGATTTGCGCTGCGCCGCTGCCTGCAGTGTCTTCACACACAAACGAAACTTACTTGAGAAGCGTGAAGTGGGACATAATATATTTCTGTAAATAAATACAATTTAAATTCAGTCTCGCACACTTTGAATGGAAATATACACTCACTTCGAACTGGAATATGGCGAAATTATCCTGTGATTGTCAACTTCACAAGGAAACTTACAGTCGAAGTAGAACAAACGTCAGAAGGATTAGAGCATGCATACAAAACATGTCGGAGCCGGTGGTACGTGAGGACTGGATGAGAACCATGCAATACGATAGAAAATATAAATTTTTGTTCCCAAAGCTTTCATGTGAACGTCTTAAAAAAAATATAAAACAGTGAGGAACATTTAAAGTTTAAAGTGGTCATATGATGCTATTTCAAGTTTTTCTTTCTCTTTGGAGTGTTACAAGCGGGTTCGTGAGGTATCGTGTAGGATTGCTTGCCGCCGAATATCGTGGAGACGCTGGGTGTTTCGTTGTGAAAGCAAAACTACATTCTTTGGTCTTCCAAAAGAGGACACAACAAATAATCAGTGGTTAAGTTGTATTTACAAACACTGTTCCAGAACAGTTCAACCCAAAATATTAATTTGTGTGCAGCACATTTTACGGAGGACAAAGACTGTTTCCTGGGAGAGTAGCCTACAATGCGGTGTTCCGTGGAATTCAGTTCCCGTTTCCCTTTCGGCGCGCATGCTGACCCTATACAGTCTATGATGCTGAAAAATAATGCTGACTCACAGCCTGTAAGTACGTTTTCATATTTAAATGATTTTCCACTGATGATTCAAACACGGGTTTTGAGCAGTGTAGAGTAGCGTTTATAGTTTGTAATTTCTCCGATCACAAATGCAGACATGGTTTTAGGTTTACACGGCGCGATGCAACGCAATGCGAAAAAAAGACAATATACTGTAAGTCATTATAATCCGTAATTATGTCCCCACTGGTGCAACAAATGCCTCGTTTATAATGGGGTTTATTGGTTTGTCTCGTCTCGCCGGGGACACGGCTCACAGTATGGTAAGGGGCGATACATTTCCGTCACACGCTTGAGGTATTCGGTCAATCATAACGCACTGGATAGCTGGCAAATCAGAGAACACCTCGCTTTTCAGAACGATGAGCTTTGTAAAAATCATGTTTCAGAAAGGCAGGGCATAGAAGAGAAACAATAATGCACATTATATGGAAAATAATGTGTTTTCTAACCTTAAACCGCATAAACACATTCATACACCAAACACACCAAATAAATGTTCTTTTTAGCAACATATGACCCCTTTAAAAAAAAGAGTTTTTAGACCACTGATCACTGAAAGTTCTTGGGGATCCCACAATGGTTTTCTATGACATCCAATGCAGAAAGAAAACCCTTTTTGAACCTTAATTAGTTTAAGGAACATAATACAATGCCATTGTTACGGGGCTGACGAGACGTGAGGCTTGCGGATCCATTCGCAGAGCTTTTTATTTGAGAAGACAGAGACGTGGTCATACAGTAGGCAGGGGTCAGATGATGGCAAACATGTATATGGTGGGCAAAACACAAGAATGGTCCTAGGGCTAGCGTTTTAGGTCGAAGATCGGCAGACAGAATCACAGGGGCGAGACTAGAGGGATAAATCCAGGGAGACGGGCAAAGATCAGAACCGAGAAAACTGACAAGGCAAAACAAGGAAACACGGGAAAGAAACAGGAACTAGGAAAACTAACAGGCAAAGTAATACTCGGCAGTGAATGGTAGTTTGAGTGAGTGAGTGAATATAGTGAAGTGAGTGATGTGAAACAGCTGGTGTGCAAATCAGGGAAAAACCGCTGTGTCAATCAGTGCTGAGTGCAATAGTGAATGAATGATGGGATATGTTGTCCGGGGCGATGTGCAACAGTGTGTTGTGCGAGAGTCAATGAAACTGGAAAGGGTGACCTCTGGTGGTGAACAAACGGAAGTCCATGGACCGAATTCGTGACAACATTAAAGAACCTTTATTTTTCAGAGTGTGGAATCTTTCCATTGCACAAAAGGTTCATAGAAGAAACCATTTTTTGTTCCCCAAAAAACCTTTCTGTGAACAGTTCTTAAAAAAAAAAGTTTATATTAATCTAAACAACATTTTTTTCATTATAAAAACCTTTTGTGGAATGGAAAGGTTCCATGGATGATAGAGGTTCTTATTGGAACCAGCAGTGCCAATAAAGAACATTAGTTTTAAATGTGTATAGTGGGAAAAAAAGTTGTTTTTAGATAATTAAAATGTTGACACTACGTCCACATTCATCCAAAATGGATATTCTGTGGCATTGCTGCAAAAACTCTATTTTCAAACCTTTTTTTTCAGGCTATACAAACTCTCCACAACACACAATTATTTAGAGTGAAAATGGTTGTTTAGATTTTTACAATGGTAGTTTGAATAAATGGTTGTTTGAAGAACTGTTCACTTAAAGGTTCTGTGGCAAACCCAAAAAATGGTGGTTCTATAATAGGCCTGCAGTGAAATCCCGCTTTCAGAACCTTTATTTTGAGAGAGGATTCTGTTGACCTGCTCTCATGATGGAGCTAGTGATTCAATTCTTTGATTGCCTCTCTAGCGCTGAAGTGTGCTTGTGGATTGTTGTCAGAGAAGGTAAAATTACATTAAGGTCTCGGTTTGTACTGGATGTTCTCAGGGATGGAGATGATACAGTAAAGTTCTTTAAAGAAACAACAACAATCAACACCTTCTTTTACTCTCTCAGATCTCTCTTTCTCTGCCCCTCCACACTCTTTCTTTACATGTCTTGTCCTCAACACACTTACACCACAACCCATGATAGGCACATGATGTGCTCTGCTCTCAGACAGACATATTTCTTTGTACAGCGGTTTTAGGGCAACCTCTCACCCTTCTATGTGATTCGGCTCCAGTCTCCCTGACCCGTCTTACCCCGACAGCTCTCCATAGCAAATCCAAAGCTGCAGTCAGACATTTATTTACAACGAATCATGCCATGGATAACATGCCAGCAGTGTAATATATGTGCAAAGCTACAATCAGGGTCCAACATTAACACTTCTCAAGTGCCAAGGAGAAGAGAAAAGTCAGATTCGTTGAGTTACTAGATGGGTTGTAAGGAAAGAATGACAGTCTGATCGTCACATGTTTTTTTTTTTTTTTTTTTTTCTTAAATTATCAAAATTGTATTTTGTATTTTTTTTTAACAAAAAAGAAAAATATCAATCAAACATTGCTTTAAACAATATCATTGCTATATATGTTTTTATATCATGAGCATAATGTTTTTTAAACATCTATTTAGAAAATGAAATGAAATGGAAAATTGTGTATATATATATATATATATGCATATATTTAATGTGTGACAAGGGGAAAACCTTGGGAGAAACTGAGACTCTACAACATATTATAGTATTTTCACTTAAAATATATAATTATTCTGTACTATATACTGTATATAAATTATTCTGGTGTTAACAAAGAGACACAGGAGGTCGTTTTGTTGTACTTCAGGTAGTTCTCGGGGCTCATAAAAAGTGCAGTGAGGATTTTGCTAACTCTGCAAGGCGATGCTTCATCATAGACAAAAAGATTTCAGCAGGAAATTGACATCCTGCCGTGCTGATCCTGTAACCTGCATCAAGTTATTTCTGCTTATCTGGCCTTCCTCTCTGTCTTCCTCGTCCTTCATGGTGAAGGCATGTGTTTGCACTCTTTATGTAGAAATATCCTCCCAGTGGTCCTTAGATTGTAAAATGTGTTTAATATAATTTATTGGCTGACATCAAAGCTGAAGGATTTAATCCAAAAATATTATTGGCCTCAAGTTTACAAGTCTGAAATCTCTTTTGCCAAGATTACACTAATCTTACAGACCCAATTTTGACGGGTAATGTTTTTGAAAGAAGTCTCTTCAGCTCACCAAGGCTGCATATTTTGTTTGATCAAAAATACAATTAAAAACAGTAATATTTAAAAATATGATTACAATTTAAAATAACTGTTTTGTATTGTAATATATTTTAAAATATAATTCCTGTGATGAAATTATTAATTTGTTAAAGAAAAGAACAACAACTGACTTTAAGCATTTGAACAGTAGTGTATATTTCTTCAAATCTTCAAAATTATAAAATATCCTCATTTTTTCTTTCTTTCTTTATTTTTTAAACAAGAAACCACAAACAGAATTAAAACTGAAGTAAGAAAAACCCATTAAAACTACAATAGCTATGAGTCATTTCCAACATAATGTTCTCTGAGTTACTGTTGGTTATACATCACATAGGAATTAGCGCTGAGTGTTTGGAAAATTTGCACAAAGATGATTTTGGGCATCGTTAACAGAGATAATAGAGAATAATAAAAAAAGACAGTTGATCTTTCAATGCGCTCTTTAAACGCACAGATATGGAGAACGCTTCAAGGCATCATTGCACCCTTGTATCTTCAAGCTCTTTGCGTCTTGTTATCCACTTTTTTATTTCTCTCTCTCTCTCTGGACTGAGGAAGCCCTTTAGATCTTGTTGCACACAGATAAAAAAGCATTTCATATTGGGTTTGCCTGCAGGAAGAGCCATTCTCTGTTCTGTTACTTTCAAAGGGACTGGGACTCATTTCTTTGTTGTGGGCTTTTACACACTCAAAGCACAAACAATATTGCAAGAATGTCACTAGTTGTATGACATTTTTTATGCAAATGTCAGAGGTACACTACTGTTCAAAAGTTTAGAGTTTTTTTAATGTGTAAGTCTCGTCTGCTCACCAAGGCTGAAATTATTTGATTTGATAAATTACACACCCTTAATACGGTGAAATATAACAATGTAAATAACTGTTTCTATTTAATATATTAAAATTTAATTGTTCTGTGAGTCAAATCTTGATGCAAATGTCAGCATCATTAACTCCAGTCTTCATGAAACATGATCCTTCAAATAGTCGAATATTGTCACGAATTCGGTTCATGGACTTCCGTTTATTCACCACCAGAGGTCACCTTTCCATTACATTGACTCTCGCACTACACAAACTGTTGCATAGCACCCCGGACTACATTTTCCATCATTCTTTGCACAATTTGCACACTGCCCTGATTGCACTCCTTGCACACAGCTGTTTCTAATTACCTCATTCACTATATAACACCCACTCTACCACCTTTCTCTGCTGAGTATTGTTTAGCCTGTACCCTTTCCGAGTCTCCGTGTTTTCCTTGTCTTGTCTTGCCTTGCCTGTTTTTGTGGTTTTTGATCTTTGCCTGTTTTCCTGTTTTTTTTCCCTCTCGTCTCGACCCTGTGATTCTGTCTGCTGATCGGTGACCTACGCTAGCCCTAGGACTATTCTTGTGTTTTGCCCGCCATATACCTGTTTGCCATTGTTTGACCCTGCCTGTTTACCACGTCTCTCTATTAAAAGCTTGCAGATGGATCCACACGTCTCACGTCTCGGCAGCACTGTTCAATATGCTGATTTGCTGCTCAGGAACATTTCTTATTATTATAATCAATGTTATAAGCAGTTGTGCTGCTTAATATTTTCATGCAGCCATCATAGTACTTTTATTTGTAAGGAAGTTTTCTTTGATCATCTAACAAAAAGCAAGAAGGAAACAGACCCTTAATCTTCATTTGACAGAGCAATCTTTTGTAACTTATCACCCAATGTCCTTTCTACTGTCCTTTAATCCATCCGTGCTGAATAGAAGTATCTAATTTAATTTTTTTTTTTTTACTGAACCACACATTTCTTTGAGTGGTAGCAAACCTGCCCTAGCATGTGACAGTGATTACTTTCTGTTTCATTCGACACCTCAGACACTGGCTAGTCATTCTGTGTTCTAAATAACCTTTTCTGATGGACTTCCATAGGTTTGAAAATTGACTTCCGTGAAGGTGCTTTATTGAACATACTGAATGGACAACCTGGTTATCATTGTGAACTAATTCGCTGCTTTATTCATCCTTCTAGACAAAGTTCCAATTGGCCCTGATCGCGTGCACCTACCATTTCTAAATGGACCAGGGCTTATTGTGAATGATTGATCATGTTTTGAATGGAATAACTTTCCTTTGAACTGTCTTTCACATCTTTTTTGTCTTTCTTCCAGAAACCGTGGACTCCCTGGTCCATCAGGCGGAGAACCACACTCAGGCCGTCCTCCTGCACACGTACCGTGACCTGGCCAGTCCTGCGGCGGCTCCCATCGGAGAGTTTTTCACAGACGTGGGTCTCTTTGTCTTGGGCTCCGAGCTCAGTCTGGAAGAAGCTTCACACCGCTTCTTTGATGCCCTTTTCCCCCTGGTTTACGAGCGGCTGGTGGAGCCGGGTCTCTCCCGCTTGTCTCCACCGTACGCCGAGTGTGTCCGCATGGCCTGTCGGGATCTGGCGCCATATGGCAGAGCCCCGAGTCGCCTCGCCGCGCACATCTCCCGCGCCTCACTACCTGGCCGGGTGTTCCTCCAGGCGCTTCACTTGGGGGTCGAGGTCATCAATACGACTGACCACATTCAGCTCAGCCGCGAGTGTAGACGTGGGCTGCTGAGGATGAGCTACTGCCCGCACTGTCAGGGTCTGACCGCCAGCAAGCCCTGCATGGGCTACTGCCTCAACGTGGTGCGAGGGTGTCTCGCCAGCCTGGCCGAAGTGGACGCCCACTGGAGGGAGTTTGTGCGCTCGTTAGAGACGCTCTCCACCCGCATGCATGGAGCGCAGGACCTGGAGCAAGTGCTTCTGGGAGTTCACGAGCTGGTGAGGGACACGGTGGCCCACGCGCAGAGGAGTGCACCGCGACTTTCTGCTCAGGTACACAGAATATCTGTGAGGTAGTTTGCAGAATGGGCATGTAATCAAAAAAAATTGAAGATCTAAAGTGATCATGCATATGCCAGCACTTATTTTTTATATAATAAGTGTTTATGTATAAATATATTTTTTACTTTGATTATATTCTTTGATGAGCGAATATTTACGTTTACTTTTATGCATTTGGGAGATACGGTTATCTGATGCTATTTCAGATGCATTCCCTGGTAAGTCGAACCCTGACCTTCGCTAACACCATGCTCCTGTTTTGAGCAACAGGAATGTGTATTTCACTACTTTTTACTTTACACTGTTTCTTTATTTCTTGAGAACAATAGCACAGAACTTATAGAAAGGACAAAATAAAAATAATAAAGAGTATGACCCCCCCACCCCCAACCTTATATCCCAGTCCAAGACCTTAAAAAAAAAAAAACATTTCTTGTATATATATATATTATATATATAGAACACCTATACATAAATAAAATAAAATTTTAGACAATGTACATTCAGTACAATTCTTTAGAAGCAGTGTTCTCCACAAAGGTTAGAAAAGGTTGCCATGTAGTAAAGAATCTCTTATTTGAGCATCGGAGCTTTTCCAATTGTATGTTACACATAACATCTTTAATCCAGTGTCTGTATGTTGGAGGCGAAGAGTCTTTCCATTTATACAAAATTAACCTCCTGGCTAGAAGTGAACAAAAAGCAATAACATCACACTGGGATCTGCTTAGATTATAGTCTTGAGTAACAACTCCAAATATTGCGGTCAGCCTGGCCGGAAACAATTATTTTACCGAACAATTTAGAAAAATTCTCAAAAATTGAACCCCAATATTCTAGCAATTTCAGACATTTTCGGACCAAAACATATGGTATAGAGTGGCAGGAGCTTGTTTACATCGGTCACATGTAGGGTTCACATCACTTTTAATCTTTGCCAGTCTGTCCTTAGACAAATGAAGACGATGTACAATTTTAAACTGAATAATTGTGTCTAAGACTAATAGAAGATGAATGTATTCTCCAAATTTCTTCCTGCCAAACGTCATCTGATATTTGATCTTCCATTTCTTTTTCCCATTTTTGTTTAAAATTTTCTAAGGTAGTCATATTATGTAGATTAAGTAGTCCATAGACTTTACTTATGGACTGTTTTACTCCACGCCCATGCTCGAGAATAGAATCAATGAGAGATCGATGAGGACAACAGGGGAAACAGTTTGAATTAGATGATACAAAGCTTCTAAGCTGTAAATACCTATAAAAGTGTGTGTTGGGAATAGCAAATCTCTGGACTAACTGTTCAAAGGAGGCATATGTGTCATCCAAATACAGATCATGTAATGACCTAATACCATTTTTTGACCATATATCGAATGCTGCATCTGACATAGGTGGAGTAAATAGGTGGTTCTGTGCTACAGGTGAGGCAAGCGGGATATCGTTAAGTGCAAAATTATGTCTAAACTGGAACCACATTTTAATAGAATGCAGCACAATTGGGGACAGTGTAAAATTAGATAAAGAGTGAGCCAAAGGCAGCTTAGAACATAATACTGACAGTGGGTTGTATTGAATGGATGGTTTCTCTATCTCTGCCCAGCTGGCTGTCTCGTCTTCCTCAAGCAGGTATATAATTGCCCTAATATTCGCCGACCAGTAATAGTACAGAAAATTTGGAAAGGCAAGACCTCCTAAACTGTAGGGTCTTTGTAATATTTTATCCATTACCCTTGGACGCTTTTTATTCCAAATAAAACTTATAATTTGAGCATTTAAGTTACGAAAAAAAGATTTAGTGAGAAATATTGGTAAACATCGAAAAATATACTGTATAAAAACTTTGGCAAAACAGTCATCTTGATGATGTTAATCCTTCCACCTAGGGAGAGATGCAAAGAGTCCCATCTTTCCAAATCCTGCTTCAGATTAGCTAAAAGAGGTTGATAATTGGCTTTATAAAGATCCTTAAAGTTGTGTAAACCATACCCCCAAATATTTAAACTTTATCATATTAATCTTGAAAGGGATTGAAGAGGGGGGCACATCTGAAATTGTCGAGCCAATTGACATGAGTTCACTCTTTTGATAATTAACTTTATAGCCAGACAACTGGCCAAATTCATTGAGTAAGCTTAATAAATTTGGAAGACTTGAGGACGGGTCAGAGATATACAACAACATATCGTCAGCATATAAGGATACTTTATATTCTAAATGTCCTCTCCACACCCCTCCATAGTTGATAACCTTAATGCTATGGCTAGGGGTTCAATCGCAATAGCAAAGAGGAGTGGCGATAGAGGACAGCCCTGCCTTGTGCCGCGCTTCAATTCGAAAAAAGGTGACTATTATTATTATTAGTATGTACTTCAGCCAAAAGGACTGAATATAAAAGTTTTATCCAAGAGATAATGTTAGATCTGAAACCAAACTTTTTAAGAGTAAAGAAAAGAAAATCCCATATCACCCGGTCAAAGGCCTTTTCAGCATCAAGCGATACATTTTTTTTAGGGCTTGATCATCACGTATCTCTGAGATAACATGACGAACTGATTGCTGTTGCAACTGATGAGCCAGCAGTTTACCAGCCTTTTTCCCATTCTCATAAAAATTACACCTCAATTTAGAGATAAGATATTCAGCTTGTTTAGTTGCCAGCAAATTGAATTCGGTTTGTAATAGCATCCATTATTTAAGTGCTGCTGGAGATGGTGAACAACTATTCAAAGAGTCAAGTTCTAATATTTGATCTGTCAATTTCTTAAGTCGATTCTTTCTCATTTTACTCTGACCTGCACAGAACGAAATAATTTGGCCTCTCAGGTATGCCTTTAACGCTTCCCATATAGTTGACACAGACATTCCCTAGTGTCTATTTCAGAAGCAATATAACTCACAAATGACTCGTCTGAGAGGAGAGTGGAATTAAATCTCCACGGACGGTAGTTTGGTTCTTTGGTAGCAATACGTACTGTCATAGCCAGTGGACCGTGATCTGAAATAATTATGGCTTCATAATCGCATTTTATGACTGATGACAAAAGGCTTGTGTCTATAAGAAAATTATCTATTTGTGAATATGAGTTATGCACCGGGGAGAAAAAGGAGTAGGCCCGGGTGTTAGGGTTACGAAATCTCGTGTTAGGGTTACAAATCGTATGTTTTAAGGAAATTGTGGATCGTATGCGCTGATTTAGATATTGAAACCATTCTAGAAGCACTACGACCCAGAGCAGGGGAAAGGATGCAATTAAAGTCACCGCCAAGGATCAGATGATGTGTTACCATATTTGGCATTTTTGAGAAAAGATTACTAAAAAAGAGGTGATCGTCCCAATTTGGGGCGTAAATGTTAGCTAAAATAACAGGAAGCCCATATAAATGGCCCACCACGATTAGGAAGCGTCCAGCCGGATCAGACTCAACACTTGTCACCACAAACTGTATATTTTTGCTGAGAATTATCGCCACACCTCTAGTTTTAGATTTAAAGTCGGAATGAAATGTCTGGCCCCACCCACTTACTTCTGAGACGACAGTGGTCATAGACACGTGGGTCTCCTGAAGGAATGCAATATCAGCCCTGAGATTTTTCAAATGAGTAAACACTTTCTTACGTTTTACAGGGTGGTTAAGAGATTTAACATTCCAACTCACCATTTTAACTAAGCAACCATTTGCTTGAAAATACAGTATAGTGTTATGGAGCTGAGAACAGTAAAATGTTCCAAAATATCCTGATGTACATTAACTTCAATATTAATGCATACACTTTTAAGAAAAATAAAACAAAAGAAAATTGTCTGACATAACCCCTAACTTTGTCATCAACTTGAACATGATGAACCAGGAACCCCCCAAAATTGTGTCCACACATTATGTGCTTTTCCGGGTTAAACCAAACTAAGCAGAGCCCCTACCCAATTTGTTCTGAGGAAAACAACAATATATGACAACAGTTACCATAAGTCAAAATCACGAATGCAAAATAACTGCATTATAACTGGTAGTTATAAGCGTCCCACCGGATTTATATTGAAGAGAGGAAAATGTCAGTATCTTCGGTTATATTCCGGTTTCAGCCCCAGTGACGATGTACTTCTTGAGCCATGGCTTTGTCCGGGTCCAGGAATTCTCTTTCCGCACCGCTGTGAGTGATCCGTTATCGGGCAGGAAACGGTAAGCCATATCGAACACCTTGTTGCTCACGTCCGTGAATGCGGCCAGAGCTTTAGCGACACTATCAGTATAATCCGGGAATATTGCAATGAATTCACCGTTAAACCAGAGTGGAGCCTGATTTCGTGCTCGATGCAAGACCTCGACACAATCTTGATAGTAGTGTAGCTTTGCTACAATCACTCGTGGCTTTCCTCCGGGGGTCAATGGTCTTAGACTGCGGTGTGAGCGGTCTACCAGAACTTCCTTATCCAGTTTCAGCACTTCGGATAGTAGTTTAGAGACCGACTCCGTGGAATCTGATCCCGGTCCCTCCGCGACACCCACGATTCGAATATTGCACCTTCGCATCCTCCCCTCCATGTCCTCAGATTTATCTCATAGCTCTTTCAGTTCCGTCTTCAAAGTGCCCACCACGGCTTGTAGTTCGTTCACTTCATCCGTCCACATTGACATGTTGCCTTCCATATCTTTAATGGTAGCCTTCATTTGTTCAATATCAGTTCGCATTAGCGTCACATTGTTGGCTATTTCTGTTCTAACTGCTTGTAGCTCGCTCTTTAAAAAGTTGAAATCGTCAGCGAGAGAGTTCTTAAGTTCAGTCCTTATCATTGCGGATATATCTGCTTTTAAGGACATCAGAATCTGAGATTTCAGTTCTTCCA
The DNA here is from genome assembly GCA_018155175.1 of Sinocyclocheilus anophthalmus. Taxonomy (NCBI): domain Eukaryota; kingdom Metazoa; phylum Chordata; class Actinopteri; order Cypriniformes; family Cyprinidae; genus Sinocyclocheilus; species Sinocyclocheilus anophthalmus. Next base: position 10,998 of record JADLZN010008809.1, on the reverse strand, counting down.
TATCAGTTTCGCTCGTGGTCAAGTCTGGAGGAGTCGATGCACGGTCGGAAGCAGAAATTTGCATCGAGGATGTATTAGGCCTAGAACTGGAGGATCCGCAGTATTTATATTTCCGAAGCTTAGAGGCCATCACTCTATACAAGGCTCATTCATCCCACTCACTGTTTATGCAGGTATATATTACAAATCGTGCTGAGGATAATTACAAAGGATATGTTGCTTTTAATACAAAATTAACTAAAACTTAGGCAGGAGCTCCGTCAAACACGTTCTATTCCATCGCCTGCTCACTAGTTCCCCCCGTATTTACTACATTATGTGAATATATTTACTGTATAGGGAGTTTGTTTATATTAGGCAATTTTGCTGATGGACTTTCTAGACAATTTGTGTATGTGTGTATAAGTGTATAAATAAATGTTAAGACTAATTATGCATACAGACAATTCTAAGCCTAATACAAAGTAGATAATGATTTGATATTATATTTATATATATAGTATAATATATTTTAATAATTTTTCTTATTGTTTTCATATCAGATTTCATGTCTAACTCATACATTATAATATAATATTCTTATTCTATATTAATTTCTCCAGAAAAGCCCTGCTTCAGTGATTTTGGCTGGAATAAACTGATGCATTGGCTTATTACATACATATTTCTGTTTTTCACAAAAATTGTGACATTCTGACATGACGGCAGCATTTGACCTTGAAATTTTGAATTTAATTCCATATCTCAATCCCGGATGGGAGCTCAATGTTTGTTTACTTTTATGGCTGTGGCATGTTGAAAAACCTTGCATTCACAATTAGGTGAACCAAAAATATTTTTCTTCCAAACCCAAACATTGGCCTTTGCATTTTTCATTTCAGAATTTCCCAAGCAGCATCTTAAACCCGTGGTGTAGCTACTATATGGACGGCGTGGAATGCGGTACAGCCTAAACATGAGTTGCTCGCAGTCACACATGCCATGCTGCAGCCAGAGAGCCCAGAACCTTCCCAACATACTCTCAATGTGGGCAGCTGCAGCGGCACGGCTGGCCATGCTGATGTGTGCTGGACGCCTGCAGTCATTCTGGGCTTCTGTGGGATTCACTATGCATGTTTTCAGATAGTTTTGTGGTGTTGTTGAAATGTGAAGGTTTGCAGATGCAGTGTCTTGTGCGTGTGTGTGTGTGTGTGTGGGTGTTGGGTAGAATAAGCCCTTAAACCGTATGGCTTTGTCAGCGATCGAGTGACACTTGATCAGCAAGGGTCGTGTGTGTAGATCAGAATCACATCTTTAATAAGGTGTTCGACATTGGTTAGATTGGTTTGGGTGGGGGGGTCACAGCTAGTATTAGACCAATAAAAACATGTTTAATTCCAGACAATCCCAGCTGTTCTGGAGGAATAGATCTTAAAAATGAATGCGTGACATTATTATAGTGTCTGAGTAGTCTCAAATTTTTGGATGGTATAACCAAAATATCAGTGTGCGTATCATGATGTGCTTATTTTAGTTGGAAATTAAACACAAAAAATTACTTGAAAACACAACCATGTGGTAACACCTATTTTTATACCTAAAGTATTTTAGAATTGAAATACTTTATTTTTTTAATCAGATGTATTATAAATTGGTCTTTACATAAGAAATTATAGTATTTTATATATATATATATATATATATAATTGTTTTTTTTAGTACTAACTACAATAGTTTGTAATTTTTGAAAACATCTGATATATATTTTAAATTAATCTTATCTTTTGATATTAATGGTGATCATATAATTAGTATGATTTAAAAAAACTACTTAATATCAATTACAAATTAATTTGAATTAATTATAACATAATATACACACACATTAGCCACTTTAGCCACTGTATACACACACACACACAGAGTAAAATAACATGAATTTATGAATCTTAAGATATATTTTTTCAAAATACTATTTTTACAAATTATCATTAATTAATCACATGAAGTATATATGATGTATAAGAAAGAAAATAGAAGAAAATTCAGATTGGACTTGGTAGTTTCAAACAACTTGGCTTCAGATGGTGCAGAGCTGCCATTTTTGTCTCCAAACAATCCATGGATGAGCCTTCTGATGCGGAGACTACTGTCTGACTCATGGACTGTTTACTGGATATTATTGACCATTTACTCAGTTACATTTCTTCTTTTTCACCACCTCTTTTCCTTTCTTCGTGAAGAAAGATTTGCTCTCTCTTTCTCTTACCTTTACAGTCTTGCAACTGCTGGTATCGCATGACTTAAAAAACAGCATAATCTAGTGGCTGATCGTGCTACTACAGGCACATCGACCCTTTTGACCTGCAAAAAGTGCAAGTTTTACCAGTCCTAAGCTTTAAGCACTATTAAATATCGTAATAATTGTAATAATGGATATGCGTGTGGATATGTTGGTAATGTTGCATGTGTAATTTGTGCAGGTGCACAGGGTGTGCGGTTACCCCAGCAGACAGCCGGAGCAGGTGAGCAGCGTTCAGCACGGCCTCGCCAGCCAAGACTCTATTCCTTTGAAAGAAGTGATCAGAAACACAGAGGACACGCTCAGCAACAGGAGGAAGTAAGTCTGGAAAACATCTGCAGTCACCAACACTGTACTGCAGCGAAAGCTCTGGACACATCTACCCATCTTCTGTTTTATGATGACTATTTTCACAGTTTAGAATAATGAAGTCATCAAAAATGTTTAATATTTGATTTTTTTTCTCTCTTCCATAGAAATAACTGTATAGACTGGACTTTGTAGTATATATAATGATTAATAATAATGAAACAATATTTTGTGTAATAGTGTTTTAAAAATATATCTGATAAACATATTAATAGTTATTATAGTTATGAATTGGTCTTACATAACTACATAACTACATAATCGTACATAAGTAATTCATAATAGTGATATATTAATGTAGTATTTTTAATTACTATTTAGAAAAGTATAATAGGATGTGAAAAACATTTGTTAATAACCTTAATATTATGATACATTTGTCACCTTTTTGTTTCACATACAGAAAAAAAACATACATACTTTATTTTTAACAATAAACAGCAGTGTATAATTTGTGTTTACATCTATTATAGAATAATAATATAAAAGAAAACGTTTCAAAATAAGTGTATTAAGTCATCATTAGCTTTGTACATAATTGTCCTATGTATATTATAACACAAATACATACTATATTTTATGAATTACTTAAATTAATTTTTAGTAATGTTGATAGTTAAGATAAGTATTTTAATCAATAATATGTTATATAACAAGGGGATATTAGATATGCAAAATATAAACTACTTACATTACATTAGTTTGGTAATTGAAATAATTTCTTATAAAATTTCTTGAAGCTGCATGTGTTTCCAGAGCTCAAATGCAGCTGTAGACATGAGTGTTGAACAGCTGTGTTAGTCCACCATCTACTGGACAGACAATGAAACACTCTTCTGTGTCTCTCCAGAGAGTTCATCAGCAGTCTGCGTCTATACCGCGCCTTCTACGGCGGCCTGGCCGACCAGCTGTGTGTGAGCGAGTTGGCCTCTGCAGACGGACTGGCCTGCTGGAACGGGGCTGATGTGGGCAAAAGGTAGACGTCTGAAATCTTCTGCCGCTTGTTTCTTCTGCCTGTAGCTGCAATTATTCAGCATCTTGTCCATAAGCGTTGCATAAATCATAAAGCTTTCTTTCTGTCAGCTTTCTTTAGGTATGAATAATGACCAAGATCCAGAAGGAGTTGCTTATACTTATAAGTCTGTACTTGCAGTTTAGGATTTTTTTGAAGCTTTCCATATATTAATGCAGATGTGCTATCATCTATCTATATTTCTGATGAGGGTGGTCTGTTGGGAAGTGATATTTTATTTGTGATTTCTGCACTTTAGTTGATTTTATGAGAAATCAATATATTCCTTGTTAAATCTCTGAAGATTTGAGCCATGAACCATCATTTGGGCTGGCTTTGATTACGCACTTAGCTCATGTTAGTCCAGGCCGACTTCAGTGGTAATTAATGTTTTTGTGTAAATTGTGTCCTGCTGATGATACTAACTCCTACTAATCCAGTACATTGATTGTTTGATGATTGAATTGATTGCTTGATTGACTGAGTGATGTTGATGATTGTTGATGATTGATTTATGATTGATTGACTGATTATTGATTTTTAATGCTCTGATTAATTATAATACTTCATGGGATATTTTTACATTGTGTAAATAAAGTAAACAATATTATCATTAATCAATATTATAAAAATTATAATATAATGTAACAATCATAATATAAGTATTATAAGTATAATGACGGCACTAGATTAATTACTTAAAAATGAATTTAAGTGCTCAACGCACATTTCACGAAAAAAGTGAACTCCATACTATATTTATACCACTATTATACGGTAATTGTTTGTTTATAAAAAAATTTTTTTTGTCCTGAGGCACACAATGGCTAGTAACTGTTTTAAAACTACTATTATTATAAATTATTAATAAATTACCAAATACTATTTAAAATATAATATTATTATTATTATTTCCAGTAATTGAGAAAAATCTGAGTTTTGATTAACCACTTATACCTAAACATATTTATAAAAACAATTTAATATCAATTTATAAAAATATTATTTTTATAATATAATTTAAGTTAGTTTATTTAGTTTTTTTTTTTTTTGCTCTTAAACTATTGTTTGATAGGCGTTTTGTATTTAGTTTCAGTTCTGTCCAGTTCTACATTTCTGTTATGATCTAACAAATCCCTATAGAGACGTTTGGGAAATGCTGAGTTGCATTTTATAAACTAAACACTTTCTTTCGTAGAAAATTTAAGCTTTAAGTTAAATTAAAAATTGTGTATGGCCACTCGTCTTTGCACAGGAGCCTGTATGGAGATGGACTCGTGTGAGGTTTCCTCCCGCGTAATTCACGAGTTTGATATCTTCGACGTTTTTCACCACTCACATAAACCGCTTTTATAGTTACCGTCAGCTGTTTCTGGATGTTCACATCCTCTCCGCCTCCTCTCCTCTCCTCGCGCTGCTCCTCTCACCTGGCCGTCAGCGCCCACACACTCCATAAATTCATTCCCGGGGGATTTCCTCCCAGACTTCTCCGCTGTCCAGCGTGCCAGGCAGTGGGACCATATTGCAAGAGGAAGAGGTGGGGCATGGATGGGGTTTTATCATCAGACTTGCAGACGCAAGTACATCAACTCCATTCTTGAGTGAAAGTAAAGAGACACTGCTGGTCAATATTACTACTCCATTCAAGTCAAGTTGTAAAGACAGATTTTTACTTAAGTTAAAGTACAGAAGTACTTGCTTTTAAAAGAACTTGAGTATCAAAAGTAAATTTCCTTTTTTATGGCAATGCACTGTTTTATTATTGTTGTATGTAATACTTGCAATACCTCTGAAGCAACTTAGAATACATTACACTGCTGAATACACTGACTAGCTTGTAGGATCTTTGGAATAAAGAGCTTTTAGAAAAACCTATGGGGAAAAAACAACAACAACATAAAAATTATTATTTAACACCCCTACCCACCCCCACAAAAGCATGATGGTAGTGATCTCACACAGCTCTGACAATGTGTGCACATCTATGTGTAGCCATTCAATCACATTTTAACAGAGTGGACAGTGAAATCCTGTAGATACAGAGTGATAAGGAAGAAAAAAACATCGAACCTGCTTTAAAACCCAGCAACACAACTGTAGCTGTATAACTTTACAACAGCAACACTGCTTTAACAAAAAAGCTAAACAGCAAGACTTATTTGCCATCAAACATTTGTTTAAAATGCTGTCTAATCGCTCTCGCAGTACTTTGATGTCACACACAGAACAGTCTGTGCAGTTCTGCTTCAAGTCAAACACCTTTTGTGTTTTATTAGGAGACAGACAACAGTTCTTCTGTGGCTTTATAGTTAATATTTTCAAGTACACAATTTAGCAAAATCAGAAAATATCGTTTCTTATATATACCACAATATTAACTTCTTATTATTGAAATGTTGTAAATAAATATCACATTTTGGAACTGGTCATTGCTCAAAAAATATGGAAACACTTCATGTAGCCCCCAAGAGTGATTACGATAAGACTGTCTGACAAAAAACCCTGACTTTCAAAGCTGCTAACGACTTTGTACTTCTAGGATCTTGATAGAAATGTAGTGGAGTGAAAGTACAATATTTGTCTTTCAAATGTAGTGAAGTTAAAGTCATAAGTTTCTAGAAAAAAATATACTAAAGTAAAGTACAGATACTCAAAAAGTGTACTTAAGTACAATACTCAAGTAAATGTACTTAGTTACTGTCCGCCTCTGGTTATCGTCCACCAGTAAACGCTGACGGGAGGTGAGGCGGAGACGGACGGTAATTACCGCCAGAGGCGCCCTCTAGTGGACACTGAGGAACATGGGATTTGAGGGTTTAAAATTATATTGCTTTAATTGGAAATTAGGCAGCGACCACAGCAACTACATTTATTTGCTTATTGATTAAATCTGTTGTTTTTGCTATTTAAATGATAATTTGAGTGAATTTGGTAAAAGGTTAATCTGCTTGTTATTTTACCAAAATAAATAAGGGTGCACTAAATGTATGTAAATTAAGACTGATTTTCACCCAATTTACCAAAAAAGAGGGAGTGATCATAGTTAATAGCTAAAAGTTTGCTTCAGAAAAAACAAACTAATACAATAATGTAATCTCAAATAATAATAACTATATCATTTCATTATTATCATTGATTGTCCACAAAGTGAAAACAAAAAATCTTCTGTTTATCATAAACATGCATTATAATCCCCACAAGTATAAGGTACCCACATACTGCTCAAAATGGAACAATACATATATATATATTATATATATATATATATATCCCATTATTACGCTAGCTAATAGCTTATATATCTAATATATATACCATATAGATCTATATAGACAGTGGTGTGAAAAAGTGTTGGGCCCGCCTTACTGATTTCTTATTTTTTTGCATGTTTGTCACACGTTAATGTTTCAGATCATCAAACAAATTTAAATATTAGTCAAAGATAATACAAGTGAACACAACATGCAGTTTTTTAAATGAAGTTTTTTATTATTAAGGGAAAACAAAATAAAAAAACTACATGGCCCTGTGTGAAGAGTTTTGCCCCCCCCTGTTCAACTGGGTTTATCACAGACTGATTCAATTTCTCTAGCCACACCAAGGCCTGATTACTGCCACACCTGTTCGAAATCAAGAAATATCTTAAATAGGACCCGCCTGACAAAGTGAAGTAGACCAAAAGATCCTCAAAAGCTAGACATCATGCCGAGATCTAAAGAAATTCAAGAACAGATGAAAAACAAATTAGTTGACATGTATCAGTCTGGAAAGGTTTATAAAGCCATTTCTAAGGCTTTGGGTCTCCAGCGAACCACAGTGAGAGCCATATTCACAAATGGCAAAAACATGGAACAGTGGAGAACCTTCCCAGGAGTGGCCGGCCGACCAAAATTACCCCAAGAGCACAGCGACGACTCATCCAAGAGGTCACAAAAGACTCCACAAAACAGCCATATAGTTACACACCCTTAGCAGGCCTCACTTGCCTCAGTTAAGGTCATTGTTCATGACTCCACCATAAGAAAGAGATTGGGCAAAAATGGTCTGCATGGCAGAGTTCCCAGACGAAAACCGCTGCTGAGCAAAAAGATCATAAAGGCTCGTCTCAGTTTTGCCATAAAACATCTTGATGATCCCCAAGACTGTTTGGAAAATACTCTGTGGACTGACGAGACAAAAGTTGAACTTTTTGGAAGGTGTGTGTCCCATTACTTCTGGCGTAAAAGTAACACTGCATTTCAGAAAAAGAACATCATACCAACAGTAAAATATGGTGGTGGTAGTGTGATGGTCTGGTCTGTTTTGCTGCTTCAGGACCTGGAATACTTGCTGTGATAAATGGAACCATGAATTCTGCTGATTACCAAAAAATCCTGAAGGAGAATGACCGGCCATCTGTTCGTGACCAAGCTGAAGCAAACTTGGGTTCTGCAGCATGACAATGATCCAAAACACACCAGCAAGTCCACCTCTGAATGGCTGAAGAAAAACAAAATTAAGACTTTTGAGTGGCCTAGTCAAAGTCCTGACCTGAATCTCTCGTTGTGTGTATGCTGGTTGTGGGGTAGCATTACCTTAAAAAGTGGCGTTTCATGCTCGAAAACCCTCCATGTTGCTGATTACACAATTCTGCATAGATGAGGTGGGGACCAAAATTCCTCCACAGTCCTGTAACCGACTGCATTGCAAGTTATCGCAAACGCTTGTTTGCAGTTGTTGCTGCTAAGGGTGGCCTAACCAGTTATAAGGTTTAGGGGGCAAACACTTTTTCACACAGGCCATGTAGTTTTGGATTTTGTTTTCCCTTAATAATAAAAACCTTCATTTAAAACTGCATGTTGTGTTCACTTGTGTTATCTTTACTAATATTTAAATTTGTTTGATGATCTGAAACATTAAAGTGAGACAAACATGCAAAAAAATAAAAATCAGGAAGGGGGGGCCACACTTTTTCACACCATGTATATATATATATTATATATATATATAATCTATGCAGAGTAAATGAGGTATAGTATATATATATATACGCATATATCACATACCTACATATTCTTATATATACAGTTATATATATATATATATATGATATATATATACAAGTGGGGAAAAAAAGTATTTAGTCAGCCACCAATTGTGCAAGTTTTCCCACTTAAAAATATGAGAGAGGCCTGTAATTTTCATCATACGTATACCTCAACTATGAGAGACAAAATGAGAAAAGAAAATCCAGAAAATCTCATTGTAGGATTTTTTAAGAATTTATTTGCCAATTATGGTGGAAAATAATATTTGGTCAATACAAAATTCCATCTCAATACTTTGTTATATACCCTTTGTTGCAATGACAGAGGTCAAACGTTTTCTATAAGTCTTCACAAGATTTTCACACACTTTTGCTGGTATTTTAGCCCATTCCTCCATGCAGATCTCCTCAAGAGCAGTAATGTTTTGGGGCTGTCGCGGGGCAACACAGATTTTCAACTCCCTCCAAAGATTTTCTATTGGGTTCAGGTCTGGAGATTGGCTAGGCCACTCCAGGACCTTTAAATGCTTCTTACGAAGCCACTCCTTTGTTGCCCGGGTGGTGTGTTTGGGATCATTGTCATGCTGAAGGACCCAGCCACGTTTCATCTTCAATGCCTTGCTGATGGAAGGAGGTTTTCACACAAAATCTCACAATACATGGCCCCATTCATTCTTTCGTTTACACGGATCAGTTGTCCTGGTCCCTTTGCAGAAAAACTGCCCCAAAGCATGATGTTTCCACCCCATGCTTCACAGTAGGTATGGTGTTCTTTGGATTCAACTCAGCATTCTTTCTCCTCCAAAAGCGACAAGTTGAGTTTTTTACCAAAAAGTTCTATTTTGGTATCATCTGACCATATGACATTCTCCCAATCCTCTTCTGTATCATCCAAATGCTCTCTAGCAAACTTCAGACGGGCCTGGATATGTACTGGCTTAAGCAGGGGGACACCTCTGGCACTGCAGGATTTGAGTCCCTGGCAGCGCAGTGTGTTACTGATGGTAGCCTTTGTTACTTGGGTCCCAGCTCTCTGCAGGTCATTCACTAGTCCCCCCGTGTGGTTCTGGGATTTTTGCTCACAGTTCTTGTGATCATTTTGACCCCACGGGGTGAGATCTTGCGTGGAGCCCCAGATCGAGGGAGATTATCAGTGTTCTTGTATGTCTTCCATTTTCTAATATTTGCTCCCACAGTTGATTTCTTCACACCTAGCTGCTTACCTATTGCAGATTCAGTTTTCCCAGCCTGGTGCAGGCCTACAATTTTTTTTTTCTGGTGTCCTTTGACAGCTCTTTGGTGGCGTTTGGAGTGTGACTGTTTGAGGTTGTGACAGGTGTCTTTTATACTGATAACGATTTCAAACAGATGCCATTAATACAGGTAACCTGTGGAGGACAGAGGAGCCTCTTAAAGAAGTTACAGGTCTGTGAGAGCCAGAAATCTTGCTTGTTTGTAGGTGACCAAATACTTATTTTACCGAGGAATTTACCAATGAATTCTTTAAAAATCCTACAACGTGATTTTCTGGATTTTTTTGTTTCTCATTTTGTCTCTCATAGTTGAGGGTATACCTATGATGAAAATTACAGGCCCTCTCATCTTTTTAAGTGGGAGAACTAGCACAATTGGTGGCTGACTAAATACTTTTTTTGCCCCACTGTACATATATATATATATAATATATATACATACTAGTCCTGGAGTTACTTAAAAGGTGGGCCACATAAAAGGCCAAAAACTATTTAACTCAGTTATTCCACTTTTGTGTTAATAGTTTACCGCAGAAAAAAAATAAAAAAGTACCCCAAGTCATTTGACTTATCACTGGTTTTTACCCAGCTTAGCAATCATGCTAATAGTTTGTTTCAAATAAATGAACACGAAAAGATGAAGCTGAGGAAAAAAATTAGATATTATGAAGATGTTGAAGATATTTTTAATTTAAATATGGTTTTGAAACATGGCCACTACCATGGTATTTTTTAAGCACTTTGTTGTAAATACCACGGTACATTGTGGTGGTAATACAGCACCATGATATGCCTCAAAATGCTTGAAATAGCATATTAACATCTAAAACCATAATTTTACCATGGTATTACTTTTTTTAAGGGTAAGCCTGGAATAAAATGCATAATGAATCAGGTCATGAATTACGTTGGAAATATTATAATATTCTCTCAAACAAAGGCAGTATCAAACACTTTTAAGACTCTATCTTTGTCTCAAAGACGTTATATAAGTCTACTCTCTCTGATTAATCCGGCCTCTTTAAGATTACAGAGGAACATAGAGGCCTTTGTTTTA